>JASSUY010013947.1:0-12411 GCA_032466535.1 Forpus xanthops
GTGGTTTGTGTTATACCTTAGTTACTGGACTGTTCTTATCTCAACCCGTGGGAGTTACATTCTTTTGATTCTCCTCCGCATCCCTCTGGGAGCAAGGAGAGGAAGGGGAGGGAATGAGCTAACAGCTGTGTGGTTCTGGATTGCTGGCTGAGCTTGAACAACGACACCATCTCACATTCATGTTCCTGTAGAGAAATCAGGGAGCTGATAATCTTCCTTGGACAGTAACCTCCTTGGGCTAGGCATATATTAAATGACTTAAAGTTTATCTGCACAATAGGAATTTACCTTGGCTACAATGGGGTAAAAAAATAAAATGAACTTTTGACTTCTGCAGTAGCTGCAGAAGGTACAGAAACATGATTTCCACAACAGAACGTAATTGTTCATAAAAAATAATCCCTTATTGCTAAAGACTGCCACATCCTATTCCTTTTAGAACATTTTTCTTAGTAGTAGCGAGTTTCCATACCCCATCCAGGCAGTAAGCCAGGCTGCTTCTCAGAGATTTAACAGGAAGGCATAAGGTTCACATTCTGTTTCCCCCTTAAGACACTGAGAGGAGGTTACTTCCTATCCAGAGCTTATCTAAAAGTAACTCAAAACTAAATAAATGGCAAGAAATTGCAACTGCTATTTTAAAGCAAGTGCTTCTGTTGGGGTTGGAGTTGGAGGTGAGAATGATGATTCAACATGAGGAACCTAAGCTTTTTTTACTTCTTTCAGAAGACTGAATTGTGTTGTTGGTGCAGATGCTGGCTGTACTTTATCAAGGTATGATGCAAATGTCAGATACACGCATTTTGGGAAGATACGTTACTGCAGGGTCCTGTTGTAAAGATCCTTTTAAGCAGCTGTTACCTCTTTTTCTAATTGATCACAGGAAGTGCATCTCTTTGAGAAGCAGTGAGAGCTAGGATCAATGACAGGCTAGTTTAATGCAGCTCTTAACAACAGCCTGCAGAGATTAGGAGGCTGTCAGAAAGATAACACCAGAGATTTATAGATTGTTTTCTGAAGCCATTCTTGGCTCTCATGGGTGTTCTGTTATGGTTCTCTATGCTTGGTATATGTAATATGTACTCCTTTTATAGATCCAGACTGTAGTTCTCCTTTATGAGGAAAATAGCATTGCACCTTTATGTGCTGCTCAACTTATAACCACCTAGGAGGGCAGTGAGGGGGATATCAGGAAGATGAGCTGGTTAAATTGTTAGAAGGGCTCAGGGATAAAGGAGAAATTTGAGTTATAGCTGCAGTTTTCTTCTGTCACTTGAATAGGGCATAGTGGGCCTAGTTCAGCTACTGTAATACCACTAAATAATGGGACAGCATTATCAACAAATTAGCTCCCTGTACTGAGCAGGGGCTCAAGAGCTGTAGTGTTTGGGTTTGAAAGTCCAGCTTCTGAAAGATAGATTAACCCATGGGGAAGAGCTCTACTCCATCAGAAGGAATGTCTCTTTTTTCACATATGTAGCTTGGAAAGGAGTCAGAGTGATACATGCCAAACACAGAAAAGAAAAAGGGGAGGTCCTCTGCAGACACAAAAGGAGAGCAGAATTACTGAATTTAGGCTACCTTTCATTAACTGAGGATCTGGTCCCCTTCCTTCTGACTAAATGAGCCAATAGTTCAGTTAGCATTGCGCTGAGCTTTTTGACATCTATATAGTACTGTAGTGTCTGTAAAGAAAGAGGCTAAACACACACACAGAGCTTTCACAACTAGTTCTACTTTATTCACTCCAGCATGGTAATATATAGCATACAGATACAGGTCTGAGTTATGAAGCCAAACAGAAATCACATCATTCACAGTGACTGCTTTCAGTCACTATAAATTCCATTCTATAAACAATGACTCTCCAGGCTGTTTCCCAGCCCAACCTTGCACCCAAACTTGCACCCTGGCTTACTCAAGACCCAGGTGCACTATCAGTAATTCTTCTTCTTCTTTAATTGTCCCCATAGTAGGAACAAGACAACTTGCAGTTCCCACATCTCCCTCTTTTTGTTTTTCATGATACTTTGTCTTCCGTTCTGTGCAAGGTGGCAACAAGTCTCTAGATGACATGGAAGAAAAGCAAAGTAAATCTGTGATGTCCAAGTTCCAAAGGCAAGATCTCACCAATGCGTTGGCCAGATGTACTGGGAGTCTGGGTAACCTGGACATAAATGCTGTTACTTACAAAGACACAGTCCTTGGCTTTCCTTATCCCCTTCTCTGCTTAAAGAGTCCTAAATCACACTAGAGCAGTTTCTTAACATTAGACATTGAAGATGGTAGGTTCAAATACAATAGTTAATTGTTATATTATTGTCACTTACCTTTTTTTTTACTGTGAGGGTGATGAAATCTGCTTTAGGTGACCCTATTTGAGCAGGAGATTTGGACTAGTTCATATTTCATGCCAACGGCAGGCTGCTTGGCCTGCCCTTCCCTCCTGAATGCCTCTCTTATAAGAAAGGAGGCCATCCCTCACATCAAGGTCTGGCATAGCGTGTGTCCCCACCTCTCGACGCCTGCTGCGTTGCAGCCAACAGCAGAGCTAAAGGTTTTTCTTGGCGGCAAATGCAGAGGCCAACCCAGTTTTGCCCTTGACTATGGTAGGAGGCATTTGGCCAACCTCAGTTCTTGCATCTCTGTCAATGCAGAGTTTCACCTGCCTCACCCAGTAGCAAGTGGTTACTATGGCAAAGCACACACAGATTTACCTTAGCAGTATAGCTACTGCTGCTGCATGAAGCAGTGTGTTGAAGATGGTGGTGGCAGTGGGGGACCAGCCAAAGAAAGAATTTCCTACCAGTGGGTTTCTCCTACCCTGTTGATTGGTTCCATTACCTGCTTTATAACGCTACCATTATCTTATAATCTTTCTAGCTTCTACCTTAGCATTTTCTACCACGTACTGTAAATTTGCATGCTCTAACATATCTTTTACAAGTGACAAATCCATATGGTATAAGATGTAGCTTCATATTAGCAATTGGCTAATAAATACAGATGGTTTATACACAAAATCATAGCCTCTAATAATAGCTATGTTGCACACTTATTTGGGTCATTAAACATAGTCTGGTTACAGTGACTTCTCAGTTGCCCCTCAGTGACGTTTTGCAAACCATTCCTTTTTCTCTTCCACTGTCTCATTCTGCTTGGGGTCTTCAAGCTCAGCTCCTGCGTCTGAGGCATTGGATTCTTCAACTTGCCTATCCAGCTCATGGTGTAGCTTGACAAATTTTGCAGGCAACCATTGCCAACCTGTAGGTAGGAGGACACAAGCATTCTCCCTCCCCCAGGTTATCAGTTCAACTGGCCCTTCCCATTTCTGTGGGACCAAAGGATCACAGTACCACACTTCATCAAGTTCAGAAGGCAGACTATCAGAGCCAACATGTCATTGTACTGCAGTGACAGAAGCATTCATGTAAGATTGAGTGCAATTTAAAAAACTCAGTGTATAGATGGCATTGTCTAATTGTTCTTGAGGGACCATATTCCCCCCTTTTGTTTTTTAATCACAGATTTCAGAGAAGCATGAGATCTGTAGGGAAGTGTGGAATACCAGTGACATGCATGACACCCCATTGCTGTAAAAATCATGATAAAGCTAATGAGCTATATGCAAGGCTATTATCCATTTTCAATTGGGAAGGAACTCCTCAGGTAACAAATGCACATGTTAAATGTTGGGTAACACCATGAGCCTTCTCTCCTTTATGGGCAGAAGCTGAAATCATATGTGAAAATGTGTCAGCAGACATGTGAACATATTTAGAGGTAAAAAAGGAAACAATGTGTGTCAGATCTGTTTGTCAAATCTCATTTGCCTTGAAGCCATGAGGGTTTACACTCATGGCAAATGAGGATTGCGCTGTTGACTGACAGTCAGGGCAAGACCTGACAATTTGCTTTGCTTGAGAAGAAGACAGATTGAAGTGTTTCTTTAAAGCAGAGGCATTCTGACAAAAAAAGGAATGTGAAGCACAGTGTCAACAGTCGAGGAGTCTGCTATGTCATTATCCGCAGATAAGGGCTAGGCAGGTTGGAATGTGATCTAATATGTCCAATAAAAACAGAATAATTCCTAATTTCCAAACAATGTTTTAACTTCAGCAAAATGCCAGAAAATGCATGGTTATTGATTATCACACTAAAAGGAAAGCGTGATAACAATCAAACATCTTCTGAGTCATAAACAATATTTAAGGCTTCTACAGGGAACAACTCTAGCCCATGTAAGACTGCAGGTATTTCAACAAGCTGCATAGAGCCACCCACATGTATAACAGAGGATTGCCAGGAATCATTTTCAAACCAAACAACAGCAGCTTTGCCAGTTTTTCCAGAGCCATCAACAAAAATGGTTTTAGCATCCTGAATGGGTTGCATTTGAACTACAGATTGTTCCTATAGATCACAATCCGAAAAGAAAAAAAAAAAAAAAATTAGCAATTTCTGTTTTGGAGCACCATATTTTTTTTTTTTTTTTTTTTTATAAAGGTAGTTTCTGAATAACCTCCTGGATCCAATAAACCTCAGCTTTTCAAGAACTTCCAAATCCAGAGGTATTCTTGTGTTAATTTCTACTTTTGGCACCCACTATGGAATCAGAACAAGCTGTGCCACTTTTTGACTTTTTGGAATTTTATAACTGCCATTTAAGGCAGATGCTAAATTTTTAATTTCTCCTGTATAATCTGAATCTATTACTCCTGGATGAACTTTTATTCCTTGGAGAGTTGTACTTGTGTGTACCAAAAAATGACCCATAAATCCCTTTTGTAAGGTCCCCAAACAGTGGTAGCTACAGCTTTAACAGTGACACAGTCTAATTTGATGTCAGTGGTTGTTGCCAAATACAACCCAGATCTGTCTGTTGTGGCAGCTGCAATATCAGAAATAGCGAGTTTGCTGCAAAACCCTGTTGTTTTGAGAAGTTTTGTGTTTCTCTGCACCCAGCTTCAGTTTCCTGACAAATGATTTCCACCCTCATCAAATTTAGATTTACAGTGATTGCTCCAGGTATATCCTTTCTTGCATCTGGGACAGAGTTGAGATGGCATTTTTTCTTTCTACTTTTGTTCCTTTTTGAGACACATTTTATTAATATGTCCTTCCTGTCCACAGTTTAAACATTTTTGCTGACGCATATTAAATTTCAATAATGCAGCAGCTAACACAGAAGCCTTATGAGTCTCTGTACCTATATCCTGACATGTTTTAATAAACTCAGCAATGCCTGTAAATTTTTCCCTGACTTGGGCCAAAGCAAGTTTGCAACCTCCATTTGCATTTCCATATGCTAGCTGAAATAAAAGCACATAAGCAGCCTCAGGATTATCAATCTGCCTTTGTATAACATTGTTTAATCCATCTATAAAAGACACATAGGGTTTCTAGGACCCTTGGAGAACACTTGTGAAAGAAATAGCTTTCTTTCCTGATTCAGGTACTCACCTCAGGCTTGAACAGCCATGCGTCTGGCTTGCTAGAATACCAGGGGTTTTAGATTAATTTGATTATGAAGTTGCAACTATTGCCCAGAGCCTCATAAGATCTCAGCATCTATTGGTATTCCTCTTTTAACATTATCTAATACCTGAAAGGCCACTAAGTTACTATATTCTAATCTCCACACTGAGTACTGAGCAGGTTTCAAAATTGTTCACATTAAAGTTTGGCAATCTCATGGCACCATAGATCCATTACTAACCATCATTTCTACCAGACTTAATGTATAAAGATTTTGAATTCCATCTTCTGCCACTGATTTTTTTCCAATTCCTTAAATACTGAGTACAGAATACTTTACTGGTGGTTGTTGTCCCTGCCCATCTCTAGTAGCCTTCTGGTTAACTAACAGCTGGCCAAAGGGTTGTTCATTGAGATCACTCAAGGAGGTGCAATAGGTTGAAGAACATGAGGAATATTCGATGTGAATGCCTTTAACGGTGTCAAAGATGGGTATAAATTTTGCTCCTTTTCTGAATCAATGGAGCCAGGATTAAAGGGATCATCAGGCTTCTCAAAAGAGATATTTTCATCCTTCTGTCCTGACTCTTTCAAACTGTCAGTATTTTGATCATTTGTTTTATCATGTTTCTGAGTTATATCCTCAGCAGGTTGTGAATTAGCTAACTCAGAATAGACAAAACATCATGTCAGTATTAAATCAACAGGAATCTCCATACCAAGGCAATTTTGAGTCTGTAAAAGTTCTTCTACTCTCTCCCATATCTGAGTATGAAATTATTTTGTTGCTGGAAACCAGTTGCAATTTGTTTTCGCCCATAACAAAAGATTCATTATTTGTCTCTCAGAAAAATGATATCCAGAGGAGTTTAAAATTTGCTGTAAAACTTTCAAATAGGATTTCTGTTTGGCTGATGCTACTTGTCCCATTTTTCTAAAGAAATCCCATAATTCTCCATTCGACAAGTATTACTGACCTTTAACAGGCAAATGTCGGTAACAGACATTCCCCATCAGATCACACAGACTTCACAATGTCGAGCAGTCGTTACCTGACACAGAGGGCACAAAGGGCACAAAGAGGCTAAACACACACACACACACACACGCACACACACACACAACTATCACAATTAACTCTGCTTTATTCACTCCAGCTTGGTTATACGCAGCACACAGATATGGGTTCAAGCTGAAAAGCCAAACAGAAATCACATCATTCACAGTGACTGTTTTCAGTTACTATAAATTCCATTCTATAAACAATGACTCCCCAGGCTGTTTCCCAACTTGGCCTTGCACCCAGACACTCTCTGGCTTACTTAAGACTCAGGTGCACTATCAGAAATTCTTTAATCATTTCCATAGCAGGAACAAGACAGCTAGCACTTCCTACAAGTACCCTTCCAGAGAAATTCTTATATTTATGGGATTTCCTACTGTGCCTTTAAAGACATTGCACTTTTTGTCTAATGTGACTTAGGGCTATATATTGTAATTATTCCTGAAGATCACATTATCTGTCAATAGTCAAACCAGAGCAAGGTAAAAATCAATTACCTAAACGGTCACTATTTGAGCACAGGAGGTACCCATGGTCAAAGAAGAATAGGCATCTGGGATGTGCAGGGAAATATTACTCCCTCAGAAACATATAAATTTTAAAGATTAAGCCAGTTAAGAACCCCTTTAAAGAATATTAGGAAGACTTTCTTGTGACTTTTGCTTTGCTTTACTACTCTCAGTCAGGAATAGAGAGACTTTAAAGACTTAAGTATAATGTCTTGGGCAGTCTCAGCCCACAGATTAATCTACACTTCTTTTCCAGCTCTGCAGAGGACCTGCCATAATTTTCATAAATAGATGACAAGGACAAAGACAATTAACTTGCTTTCTCATGAGCTCTGTTCAGTGTAAAAGGTGGTGCTTTGAAACTAAACCCCAGAAGCTTGAGATATATAGCAGTTACAGTGGGTTGAGGTGATTTCCTATCTACAGCAAAATATTAGCAGCACCGCACTGGCCAGCAGTAAAGTTACGCATTTTCCACCAGAACTGAGAAAGGGAATGATTCCTTCTTAGTGGGTAGGTGTGGAGGTTGTGCTCATCGCTTGTCATTAGCTTCAATTTTAAAAATTTTTAAGGAAAAAATAGTTTAAGTCATCTGTGGCAATCAATAAATGAGGTGGTTAATATTCTACAATTAATTCTGCTTTTTACCAGTTTGGGTATGGTCACTATTGCTTTTCTGCCAGTGCGCCTAGTATGAAAAGTGCAACACTATCACCTTACTTAAGTAACAAAAGAGGACCATTTTAAAAGCTTAAAAAAATAATCTAAGGAATTGCTACAAACTTCCACATGAAATTTGGAGTCTATTTCAATTAGAGAGTAAAGAAAAAAGCAGAACAAGATATTTAAGTTGTTTTTCTTATTTTATGGCTTAAAAGATAATTTCTGTATGCCACAATGCACTTGAGAGAAAGGGTAACAAAGCAGGCCTAGCTGAGTAGATGCTGCTCCCTTCCTCATACTTGTCAGTACACCTTCTGCAGACCACTAGGAGAGCATAAAAATGCACTTTCAGTTGCGAACAATAGTGGAAAAAGACAGTTCTCTCCTCCTCCCATTTTTCTCTCCTGATGCATTTTTGAGTTTACCTTGAAAATAAACCATCCTTTTCATTCTGGCAAAGGCAAGTCACAGCAACAGAAAGTAGCACGAGTACAGGTCAAGTGGCCCCATCTCCTGAAAAGTGAGAACATTAAATATTGGGACCAACCACACACAAAAGGTGTGTGGTTCCATGGGCTACTCCCCAGACTATGATGCCTGTCAATGACAAACACACTATTGACTTCCAACATTAGCTCTGCTGCAATGCTTCTTTGCCAGCAACACATGAAAAAGCACTCTCATGCCTGCCTGGTGTTGGTGTTGCATACAGGGAGAGCTGGAAAGTGGCAGCTGCTGATGGGGCAGCAAAGCTGAAGCCCTTCCAAACTCAGGCTGCTGTGTATAAGCAAGAACCCTCAGGGAAGTGGAGCCAAGGGAAGAGCAGAGCTTGCATGGGGCAACAAAGCCAGAGACAGCCAGGGCACAAATGATGCCCTGCAAGGACCAAGCCCAAAGGACCCATGGAAACCTTGTAAGGGGATGTGCTCAATACTACAGAGGCAAAGCAGCACGTCCCAGGGACACACTGGGGCCATCCTTGGAGTCCAGAAAGCTTCCTCCCCACAGATGCAGGGCACAAGGGCCACCTTCATGGAGCAGGAGGAGCAGCCTTTGGGATAAAATAACCCAAAGGAGCCCTCTCATGGGGCTGACTCACTGCTGCAGGGGAAGGCAAAAAAAACCCTGGGACACTTGCTAGTCCACAATGGGGGAAAAAACCTTCTTCACCCAGCTGCAGGACACGAGGGGCCACCTTCGTGGTGCATGAGCAGCAGGCAGTAATGCAGCCAGAATGGACCAGAGGAGCTCTGACAAGTATTCCTGCTCAATACTCAGAGGAAGGCAAAAAACCCCCAGGACCAGTGACAATTTGCCCCAGGGGAAAAATTTCTTTGTGATGACAACACTGTGGATCAGCTATTCCTGAACACGAGAGCAAGACCTGCTCCTGGTCTACATGCTGGTCATGCTTCTCAAGAGATGCCCAAACCCTATTCTCTGTGAACCTAGAGCCACCTCAGGAGCTTGCAAGAGTTGTCAAATCCCCCAGTCTTATCGACCTTGAGGGCAAGAATCCTTCCCATGCCTGGCAGGGCACCAGTGGTGCTTCAAAGCAGCATCTCTGCGTCCCATTTCTTACAGCTGCTGCCCCTGGTTTCATGAGGGACGAGGATGGTGAACGCTGCAGTGCTCCTCAAGAGGGTACTCCCTTGGTCTTGCCGCTGGTATCTGCCTGGAAATATCTTACAGCCTTGGGCATCTACAGGGTTCAGTGGTTCTTCTGAGGAGCTTCTGTCTGTTCCCCAAAGTTTCAGTCAGTCTTTCCATATATCAGATAGGCTTTAAATGGGCCCCTCCCAGAAGCTGGCCTTGCAGTGTAGAACCTCCAGCAGCCTTGTCCAGCCCCTGGTCCTTAAGTCAGCCTCCTCCAAGTAATTTCACTACCTCCTCAAGGACTTCCTCTCTGATACCTTGGGCAGATCCAGGCCACCTCTGCCAGGGGGCACAGGGGGCTGCTCCTGGGGCATTGCAGCTGCTGTGTTGCTGGGTGGTGGCACTGTGACACAGGGGTGATGGAGCTCCCCACACAACACTGCTTGATGCAACTTTACCCAGCATCCTGTTGTCCCACTGAAAAAAAGCTGTGCAGTTCCACTGTTAAACACAACCACTGTCTGTGTTTATAGGAGATACAAAGCACACTTAAGCCACGGGGTAAAACTTTCAGAGCTCATTCGTCACTGCTTTTGAGAGTTATTTACAAGAGAAGATAAAAGAGAGAAGACAGGAGTGGAGAATTGAATTCAGTTGGTCTTAAAACACACTGGCAACCAGTTTGTTTCAAGTATAACTTAAAGCATCAATTTTGCCTCATAAAATCTCATGCTTGAAACCTTTGGTACTTAAAGGCTATTTTCTTTCCTCAAAGCGCTCTGGTTAAGGGGGAACTCCCAGCAAGGGAATTGGTCCCAGGGGAGGCCAGTCCCAGTCACTGGAGCCTTTGAGCACACCCAGGGCCCTGGTAGATTTGCATTGCTCATAGGCTCTCCTTTAGACACTGATAGCAGCTTTGCAGACCAAGTATTGGGCCAGATGGACTTTCTCTAATATGAAGGTATTGTTCCTTATCTCTAGTATTTTTAGGACGTTTTTCCAAGGGAAAGCAGATGAGGCATTTCCAAAAATAAATACGAAGAACAAAAACACAGGGAATTTTGCTCACCTCAAACAGATTTGCAGTCATTTAGTTGAGGAGCACATCTTGCTTGAGATTGAGAGCTTGATCTTTGGGCCTTGCTAGGCTGAGATGTGGGGCCATCCTGTGGAAACCCAGCCCAACTGGATGAATCCAGAGGACTTCCAAAACCCAAACTTCATGCTTGCTTTTTGTAAACTTATGCAGATGGCCAAAGAAACTAATAATAAAATCAACTGTCAGAAACAACTACCATTATGACTTCTTCTTGCCACTTCTTTCTCGATTTTGCTTAGAAAATTATAATGACCAACTGTGACAAGCATTTGACTGCAATAGGGCAACCTGGCTGAACTTTTAAATACTTGTGGTTTTAATTTCCTTTAGGAATCTTACTCTAAGCCATGATTTCTTCTACCTGCTGATGCTTTAGCAAAGAATCGATTCATCCAATGGACCAACTGCATTGTCTCATTTAGACTTGCATATTGCAGTTTACCAATAGATACCATGAAGCAAAGAACTGGGGAAATATCCACTCCTTTCAGACTGGTCAGGGAATGGAATGTATTACAAAAGATGGACAACAATAAAAAAATAACCCCAAAAAACAACCCAAAACCAACCAAACAAAAAAAAGAACAATATAAAAAGCAACAAAAAAACCAACCAAACCTGTTTCTCAACAGTTAACAGTTGCATTCAAAAAGGTGGGAGTAGCCAGTAAAGCTGAATATAAACCATTAAGCCTTCAATAAAATCCATGTGCCAAACATCCTTCCCTTCCCAGCCTTTAATATACTGAAAGCAAAGATTAAGGAAGATACCTTTTGCAGAAATTCTCCAGTGCAGCTGAGAGAAAAGCAGTAGAAAAAAAGTCTACATCTACACTGTATTAATGTGAATTTGGTGTGAAAATTCTCTAAGACTAGATAAAATGTGGATGCTGATTGTCAGAGCATCTACTCAGGATGTGCCCCTTCAGAACTGAATTAAAGTAGCAAGGAGCACTCTGTTACAAGTTTAAGTGGGGATTTCAATATTAAATGCAGCTTTATTTTAAGATTGCAGGATGATTATTTCTGAAGTGTTACAGAAGATAGAAAATGCATGAAATCAAATTATCCACAAGAAGTTCAGAGATTTTTTATATACTGAACTCAAATGAACAATAATATTGAGGGGTTAAGGCTCACTGTATGCAATAACACAAAAAAGTAGGCCTGCGTAACCTGAAGGAGCTCCTGTTGGTTCCACAAAAGATCTCTGGCTTTCAGCAGTAAGTATAAGCAGGAAAAAAATATATACTTCTATTGCATTAATTTGTTGAAGTTGCTTTACTAGTGGATATTATGAACAAGGAATTTCATCACACTCCAATAGAATTTAACTGCTATGTTACACCTATCAGTAATGACTGACAATCAATCAGTGTTTATGATCTACCATAAAGCTATTTTTGCCGTTCATTTTAGAGTGGATACATTATGCTTCACCTTATTCATCCCCTTTGTCCCTGAATGTAAAAAAGACAGATAATGCTTTGAAAGGGGACATAGACCCCAAATCTCATCAAGATATAATTGTTAAGTTCAAAGACAATACCAATGATATATATAGTACATTAAGTCAGGTGCCAGTACTCACTGGTGTTTTCTACAATAAAAAAAAAAGGAGTCCTCTCATCACCTCTAATGTCTGAAGATGTGTAGAGAAACAAGCAAAGTGTAACAAACCCTAAGGTGATGGGAAAACATTTTTAAAGATGTCATGCATCTCCCCTGTGACAAACTCAGAGCATGGCAAAGAGTAGCTGTACTATGAGAGGTTTTGTACCAGTGCCAGGTGAATACATACAACAGACATAAACTACACCTTCTCCAAATCCCTGAAGCAATCCTCTGCAAAGCCTGCAGGGTTTGGATAGGAAACAGCCACAAGAGACTGCATTTGTTTATGCAAATAGGTAACAGGCATCAGCCATAGCATGTATGTCCCAGTTGCAGGCCAAGGATACCCGGACACCATGGAAGCTTGCTCTGGTGCCCCCCCCCGGGGGG
>JASSUY010013949.1:0-22450 GCA_032466535.1 Forpus xanthops
GCTCATGTTCATTTTCTCATCAACCAACACCCCCAAGTCCTTCTCCTCAGGGCTGCTCTGAATTTCATCTCTGCCCAACCTGTAGCTGTGCTTGAGATTTCTCCGACCCAGGTGGAGGACCTTGCACTTGGCATAGTTAAACTTCATCAGGTTGTCATCAACCCACTTCACAAGCATGTCAAGGTCCCTCTGGATGGCATTCCTTCCCTCCAATGTATCAGCCACACCATAGAGCTTTGTGTCATCAGCAAACTTGTTGAGGGCGCACTCTATCCCACTGTCCATGTCACTGACAAAGATGTTGAACAAGACCTTAATGGAATTAGTTGCTTGGCAGGTAACTAACAGAATTTTAGTAAATATATACATTAACTATTTTAATGTAAAATAACGAAAAGCAAAAAGGGACAGAAATAGAGATTGTCATCAACCTACACTTCAACAGAGCCACTGCCCCACAGGTACCTTTGCAAGTCACGCTTCTGCTTTTGCTCTATGTCTGGTGCTAGTCCAACAAAGATTTGACTACACTCACATAAAGCAAATGCTTCCCTTCCACTGGGTTAAAACAACGGGTCTGTAGGGTTGGGTCCTGTCAAGAAAATCATGACAATGAATCATAGAATCATAGAATAGTTAGGATTAGAATTTGTCATCAGTGGAGATGGTACTTACACATCAGAGATGGTGCATGGAATCAGGGTGGCTCCTGCCTGCTGTAAGGCTCGAAACCCTAACATCCTGCCTGGGGGAGAGGAAAGAGGTATCCACTACAGTGAAAAGAGGTGGATGCCTCCTCCATAGGGATGTTTTAGCTGATGAATAAAAATGTTTTCATGGTTAGATTCCTGGAGCTGTGCTTCCCCTGTTTGCAATGTCTAGCTTTCTCCACATGTATAGCCTGCAAAGACTTGCTAACTCCTATTTCAAGCTACAGTAATCTACCAGGCCTACAATTACAGTGTAGCTATATCAAAGCCCTTTTGTGGATCCAGTCTTCCCTCTGCAGCTGCCCCACTGAAAGGATTAAGCTCTTTGGGAAATTAAGTATTATTTGCTGCTCATAAGGTTGTCAGACACCAGTCCCAAAGAAGCAATGTCTCGGTATATTTTGGTTTAATATTCTTATGTCAGTGACACTGGTAAGAAATGGAAAAAAGTAAAATCTCTGTGAGGTGTGTAAAACAAGCATGAACAAGGCAATAGAAGTGTGATAGCAGGAACTGGCAGTGTATCAGCACAGGGACTGGCACGGCTGTCACCAGGGCTGGCAGAAAACATCCCTACAGAACTCATGAAGTGAATTCCTGACCTGAAGAGTTAAATTTTGCTCTTTGCCTCAATGGTATAAATCTGAGCATTTTGACTGAATCCATCAAAGTAAATCAGTGTAAGTGAGGCCAGACTGTGGCCTAGCAATCCTGCAGACTAACACAGAGAAAAAGAGACTGTGATACCAGTTAGCAGCAGTTCCTGCCACACTCATTGCAGAATAGCATAGAGTCAGCCAGGGACCAGCTGGGAGGGAGCCAGATGGGCAATGAAAGGGGCACAGCAAGCTCCTCAAAAAATAGTTTTTTAATTGTAGGAAATTTTGCAAAACATCCCTGACATAAAGTTGAATTATTTTCATTTCTGCTCAAACAGCAAAAATGTAAATGCTGCCGTTTGCACAGAGAGGGTTTTTTAAGTTGTTGCAAGGCTGCACTTAAAAGGGGGCTGGTATTAATCATCTCTACGTAAGGCAAGTTTAAAGGGGCATATAAACCAATTATTTGTAGCAGCTGATGGGCAGTGGTCTATTTTGCTGGCTGGTGCTTTTTCAGAGTGGGTATCAAATGGGTCCACGCGGCATGAACAGAACATAGCTCCAGATGGGAGAGCAGTTCCCATCTTTTTCAGAGTAAGTCTGCTGTTTGAGACTACATTAGATGACTAAAATTTTATACATATGACTTTGTTGGAGCTGGGATCTTTTCCTTTGAAATTGTGCTACAATAATAATTGCATTTACCAGTTGCCAGTCCTTCTCACAAAACATTTTTTTTTTTTGTTCGGATTGTGAAATTAATTGTCTCTAGCTAATATAATTAAAAACAAACACTTCTGATTTCAGCAGAGAGAAAGGGGAAGGGAACAAAAAAAAAGCAAGCTGCAAGCCTGATTTTCTATTGACAACAAGAAAGCTCTGCCATCCCTGAACTGTTTAATTATTGAAATGAACTGTAACAGTACACTGGATTGTTGCCGAGGTCACCGAGTAGTACTGGATGTCAAGAGGAAAGCAGCAGCTCTGAGAGCCCTCCAACGCCCCAGGCTCCATCCAAAAACCCACACACTTTTTCTCAAGCATTCAGCCTCTGATAGGTAGCTTGATAGCATGGGCGATTTGCTAGTATTACAGAGGTCCAACGGTGCTTGCTTGTTTTAAGACGAGCCAAACTATGCTCTAGTGACCACCGTGACGCTGTGATTCCCATGCCCTATCGCATTCCTCTTTCTCAGATCCCAGGCATTTTTTTTTTCCCCTACGTGCAGTCCAGGATGTAGACAAATGAATTCCAAGTGACCTATGTGGGGGTGGACTCTTTGGAAACAAACAACAAAAATAAGATATCTCCTGTCCTCACTTTTTCATTTACTTGTTCCCTGGATACAGTTTATTCGTGGCAATGAAATACACATTGTGTCTCCAGAGCTAGATCCAGCAGCAACATCTTTACTACCCCCTAACATTTGCTAGTTTAGGTTGTTGTTTTTTTTTTTTTTCTTTCCTCCTTTCTTTTCCTTCCTTTTTCTTTTTTTTTTTTTTTCGTTATTTCCTATTTCAGCCTTTACAAAAGAGATCTTTAATATTTTCTGCTCCTTTGGAAGTCAGTCTGCCCTTTAAAGCCTATCATATCAAGGTTTGTTATTGATTTAAATGATGCAGTTTTTCCTAGAAAAAGTTTAGGAAACTGGAATTAAACAATTAAATAAATAAATATACACTTGTACATATCTACATTGGAAGGAGGACCTGTTGTGGAAATAACTCTGTGTTTGCAAGGAAAGGGAAAAAATTCTTTTGAAACTTTTAATGCGAAGAAAATCCTGTAGATACAAAACCTGCTAAAAAAGAAATAAAACTGCAGTTGGGAAACAGACAATAAACACTTCAGATTGCTTTATAGCACACTGTTAGAGGCAACTATCTTGCTTAAGTAGGCATGACATTTTTCATGGTATATATTTAAGTTCTTTTTTATGGTTCGGATCAACAGCAGCAAACCATTGCTCTTGAAGGGAGGACAGAAATAATTTCTGCCAGACCAATGATAAGTAGCAAAAAAGTAATTTAAAAATGGCCTGAGAAACCCACTGCATAGTGAGGCATAATCAGCCTCCAGCCTACCCTGATGCTCATGTTGTGAACTGCATACACAGCCCATGAAAGGGAAAAGCGAGAAGAGACCCTTGGGACCAGTTCTGGCCCTGCAGGCACTAGTGTAGCTGCACCAGTTTCTGGGACTTCTACTGGGGCACCTATGGAAGTGCAGACCTGAGATCTGGCGAGAGCAGCACCTCGTGCAGATGGTGCTGGGAAGATGTTTCTGCTGTCAGACATCTGCAACTTTCCCACTGCCGGCGTGCTTGAAGCGTTAACGAGCCAACTGGCAGCGGCTCCTTGTTACTGCTAAGAGTACAAGCCTGCCTTACTCACTGAAGGCACTACCTGATTTTAGGGACATACTTCAGACTGTTTGGGGCCACCACAGTCTCTTCATAGACTTCAGCCATTCTCTGGAGCAGCTCTCAAGGACAGCAAGCTATGTGGTGACATCTCCTCCAAGGCTGCCAACTCCTGTGAGCTTGGAACAATGGAAGAAAGAATAACAGGAAAAGAACAGTCCACAATAATGCATCCAGCATTGTCCTGGATTCCCTTTGGCTTCATTAAAATTAGTGACGTCCTTCAGTCCTGGGTGCACCAGATCTCTCCTGCTTCTGTACAAAGCAGAACCCAGCGCCACAAAACCCTTCCCAGCAAACAGCTCTCAGCACTTCTGCTCTGCTCCTCACTGACATGATCAACTTACAACTCCAGGGCCCAAGCTTTGTATGGGAAAATCATGCTGCAGCTGTCCTGCCCTTTGTCCCCTTCTCATTCCTTTTGTCCCAGGGTATTTGGTCTTTGGTCAAGAGGGGGGACCCATGCCTGCAAGCTTGCTGCTAGCAGGGCTTAAGGCTTGTAGATATTTAGCTGTCCAAAGGAAATTAGATCAACCTGATTTCTATTATTCCCCATAGTGCTGCAACTTGTCCTCTTTCTCAGTTTAGTTTTACCTCCTTGGAAATGTTCACCATTTACACCAGATGCTCCCACCACTGACTAGGCCTTCATGGGCATGGGGGGAACAAAACCTTCCCTGGAATATGCACAGTTCCTGTAGAGACATGAAGAGCTAATCTCTTTGTAAATTATGTGCATTGAAGTAAGTCATTTAACAGTTTATTCCCCCAGGTAGCCAGTGACCATTGTATGTCCCTGTTATTTAATTTGACACTTACTTTTTCAAAGGCTGCTAGTTATTTTTCATTAACTTTTGTATCTTAAAAATCAGTAAACAATTTCCTTCTGGTTATATTTTTTAATTGTTAGTTTTTCCACATGTTTCCAGTGGTCATCTCATCCACTAAATTTGTTCATCCTTTTCAATGCATCGCATTGTGAGTCAGGGTTAGAGGGAGAGGGGAAGTGGAGGAGGAAGGGTTGCTAGGAAATTGGAAAACATTATCTAACTAGATAAGATTAAGTATTTGTGCCATAGTTTACAATTATAATAAAATAAATCTAGAAAGTATTTAATGTATGAGAGCATGTACATTAAAAAAAAATATTCCTATAACAGATAGATAGCTATATTCTGAACACTAGAATGTTTGTAATTTGTCAGTTTTTCTTTTAATTAAAACTGTGAGTATAGTTCATGCTCTGTTTGATTCAACGTCAACATTTTGGATGGGGGCTAAAACTGATTTCCTCTTAAATCTGTTGCATTTCACAGGACAACTGATGAAGTGTGCCTTAAGACTAAGCTCTTGAACCCATGAGGTTTGCTTGTTTCAAGATTAGTAAATCAACAGATATTAGAGTAATAGCTCTAATAAGACTCAGCACTTCTAACACTTCTGTAAATGCCCTTTACCAAAACTGCATCAATTTTTCCTCCTAGACAACCTGTTTTAATTCACTGCATCATTACAAAATTGGTCCACTGTAAAATGAATTCAAATTATGCTAGTTAGAAGTTTTGTTCTCAATATTTTTCTCAATGTTATCCATGAAATATTTAGACATTTTAAACTACTTTTTTTTTTTTTTTTTTTTTTTTTAACAGCACAAATATCTGCCTGGTCTTTCTGTAAATATTTTTTCTTTTTAATAGTTTTTATTTGCAAACTTCATTTGGGGAATATGTACATTTTCATGAGCTAAGGGTATGTCTCCCAGAATACTAGGTATTAACCTGCCCCCCTTTTGCCAGGGAATGTGCAACTGGTTTTGATCCTCCTTCAATTGTATTAGTCACTCAAAATGTAAGAAGAGTGCTAATTCAAGTCAACATCCACCAAAAAACATCTGCAGGGTTATGGTTCATACATCACAGGACTCTCAGATGGTCTGTTCATATCCTTTCTGACCATCTTGCTCTTCAGTGGGCAGGTACATAATGCCTGTGCATGCTACAGTCCTGGTCTCAAAATCTGCCTAACCAACACAAAATACAAGTGGATTTCAAGGGAGGGGGGTCTTTTGAGGGGAGTACATAAAAGTTCATTTGTTAGGGGAGTGATTATCACTGATTTCTGAGAATCTCTCCAACTCAGATTTTTGCCTGGTGATATTCAGCAGAAACCACTGTAGAGGTGTGCTGGATGAGTTCATGCCAGCCTTCATGCTTAGCTCAAGAATCTCATTCCACCCCAGTAACTTATGAAAAAGGAGAACAGGGAAAAATTAATTTCAGCAGTCACAAGTGCCAAGTACATTTGCTGCAATGTCTGAGGTGGAGGAGGATGTGCCATGCAGTCAGCTGCAGTTCTAGGACCAGCTTGGACACTCTCAGGTGCTGAAGGGAAGGCCAATATGTTCCTTGTGTGTAAATATGAATGAATTGGCTGTTTTTGCGGCAAAGAGGATGTTCATGGAATATGATGTCTAATAGGTATTACAGAGTGCATGCCCATGCTTTCGTGTCAGGCCCATCTCCCACACCCTCACCACTATGAAGCTTTGTTAAGCCATAAAGGGAGTGAAAATAACAATTATATTTCTTAAAAACGCTAATAACTTACCATATTTAGCTCCAAGCCTTAGTTCCTTCTGCCTTGCCTATTTTAATAAAGACTCATGACACTCAATAAAATTAAAACATCAGTGAACAAAACAGATCTGTATGAAATGTTCCTGAAGGATTAGAAATGGAGAGGAAGCACATGTGGTACAGAAGAAGCATGTTCCTAAGTATGCTCAAATTTCCTACAGATAGGGGAGGACAGTGATAATCCAATTTACCTGAAATGCTTCTTGAATCAAAGCTTGGGAGGTGCAGAGGAAAAGACTGAAAAGTGAGAAAGTCCACTCAGAGAAGATGGTAATTTTCAAATATATATTGTAATTGCCATGGTAGTGAGAAAGAGCTCATACTTGATTCCCTGAGAATAACCTCAAGACAAACATGGTGAGAATTGCTTTGGAGAATATGTGAGGAAAAGCATACCATGAGAAAGAATCATAGAATAGTTAGGGTTGGAAAGGACCTCAAGATCATCTAGTTCCAACCCCCGTCCATGGGCAGGGACATCTCCCACTAAACCATGCCACCCAAGGCCATGTCCAGCCCAGCAGTGAACACAGCCAGTGATGGAGCATTCACAACTTCCCTGGCCAACCCATTCCAGTGCATCATCACCCTCACAGTAAAGAATTTCTTCCTCAGATCCAATCTAAACTTTCCCTGTCTAAGTTTGAACCTGTTACCCCTTGTCCTATCACTACAGTCCCTTATGAAGAGTCCTTCCCCAGCATCCCTATAGGCCCCCTTCTGATATTGGAAAGCTGCTATGAGGTCTCCATTCAGCTTTCTCTTCCCCTGGCTGAACATCCCTACTTTCTCATCCTATCTTCATAGGGGAGGTGTTCCAGTCCCCTGATCATCCTCATGGCCCTCCTCTGGACTTTTTCCAACTGTTCCATATCCTTTTTATGTTGAGGACACCAGAACTGCACACAATACTCCAAAGAGAAGAGTAGAGGGGCAGAATCACCTCCTTTGACTTGCTACTCATGCTCCTTTTGATGTAGCCCAGGATACGGTTGGCTTTCTGGGCTGCAAGAGCACACTGCCGGCTCATGTTTATTTTCTTGTTGACCAACACCCCCAAGTCCTTCTCTGCAGGGCTGCTCTGAAGAGCAGATGCATGTTTAGAGTTTGGTATTCCTCATGTCTCTAACTTCACATGCCCTTTACACAGTCTTCTACAATTTTTTATACACTGATAGTATATAGAACCTAATTACAAAAAGTTTAAAAAAAATCCTTCAGTAAAACTTATAATGCTTGATATCTGAGTCACGAGCACAGCCAATGTAATTTAACACATATTGTGGGAACCTACTGCACACAGATATTACCAATTAGCACATGATTTTAACAATCAACATTCATGCAATTAATAGAACACTTCATATTCCTTCTAATTTTGAGCTCTGCATGAGCATATGTTATCATGACGAAATGTGGGTTCATTTATTTATACTGGAAGCAAGTCTCCACATAGAAAACTAAGTTTCTGAAAGTTAGACTGAAAGTGAAAAAGGCTCAGTTTTACACTGAGAGAAGAATATTTTTAGTCTGGTTTCTAGAAGTTGAGCTGCTCCCTTTGTTGTTGATCCTTACTGTTAGTGAACTCCTGGAGAAGAAACTGCCCTGATTACAGTTGGTGAACACAACCATAGATTAATCAAAAAGTGGGGAAACACTCCTCTCAAGAACTGAAAACTACAACATAATTAAGACTCCCGAAAAAGAAAAAAAAACAGAGTGTCTTAGGTGATTTTTTACATTCAGAGTAACAGTAGCTGAGCAGTGTCATTCCTTAACATGTTCATTAATACACTTTACTGTGGGAAGAATTATTATTATACTTACAGGATAGACTAAGAGCTAAGGTATAGAGAAATTAGCCTAGATCCCCACAGTATTTATTTAGCTACCCATTTACACTGAATTATCAAAGAATCATAGAATAGTTAGGGTTGGAAAGGATCTTAAGATCATCTAGTTCCAACCCCCATGCCAGGGGCAGAGACACTTCCCGCTAAACCATGACATCCAAGGCTTTGGTCATTTAATAACTTCAGGATCCAGTTCTGTCTATCTTTCTTGCGGCAGAGGGAGCAGGAAGCCAAACACCTATTTCCCAAAGGCCCAGTAGCTGCCAGCCTATCTTACTTGCCTTTCTCCTTGCTCATTAGTGGTAACTTATTTTAATTATGGAAGTCATATATGTGTTACCAGCTTATTAAGGAGATGAGATGCTTACTAAGAAGTTTTTCACAAGTAGAGTGCAAGAAATCTTACTGCACTGCTGCAGTAGCTGGAGCTGCTATATTTCTCATCTACTGCCAAGAAGAATAACATCAAAACACAGAGGTTCTGCAAGACTTTGTTTCAGAATACAGACTCACAGAACAGTTTGGGTTGGAAAGAACCATAAGATCATCTAGTTCCAGTCCCCCTGCTATGGGCAGGAGCACCTCCCACTAGACCAGGTTGCTCAAGACTGCACCCAACCTGGCCTTGCACACGATCAGAGATGAGGTTTTCACAACTTCCTTGGGAAGCATATTCTAGCACCTTGTCCCTCCCACAGTAAAAAACTTCTTCCTTATACCTAACCTAAGCTCCCTCTATTTAAGTTTAACCTGTTACCCCATGTCCTGTCAATACAGCCCCTAACAAACGGTGCTTCTCCATCATCCTTATAGGCCCCCTTCAGATACTGGAAGGCTGCTATGAGATGTCCTTGCAGCCTTCTTTTCTCCAGGCTGAATAGCACCAATTTTCTTCAGCTGCCTTTTTACAGAGATGTCCCACATGTGTTCCCTTCATCTGAAGACATTCTAGCAGGCCTTTATAGCTAAGCACTCTTCAGCAACTCCTGCTGAGAGTTTGAATAGAAAGCTGCCCTACCAGCACTCAACCAAGCTGACCTTACTTTTGTTTTAGGAAGCTACCTAGTCTAATCCTGCTCTCAATATATTCTGCTGAGTGCAACAAGAATTGCAGTTGTCAGGGAGCTCTCTTTCACTTGCAGAGTGGCAAGAGAAGATGCAACATCTGATGGCAGGAGCAGTGACTTTCTTTTGAGCTGCACAGTGGTTGTCTTCTCCTTGCCTTTCCAGTGGGTTAGCAACAGCGTTTAGTTCCCTTGGGCTTTTGCTTCAGTGAATGCTCTAAGCCACTGCATAGAGAGGCTTTTGATGCAGGGAATTCTGTCCAGCAGCAGGGACCAAAGAAGCTGCAAGAGTCGCAGATACAGACTCAAAATCATATAGTATTTTCGTCTTTCAGGGCAAGCTCCTCAGAGAATTTGGCTTACCACACATTTGACATGTATTTATGGGTTGCAGAACAGGAGTAAAGAAGTGATACTCTGGGTATAACTGTATTTTGAAAAAATGTCAGGGGAGTATTTATGTCCCCTAGTGCTGCCTCCTCCTCAAGGGAGTGTTCATAGAAGCATTATGTTTTGGACTGCTGCTGTTTCAAATAAGAATAGATGATAGTAATCTATAGGTGGCTAACGAAAAGAGATTTCACCTGTGACTGCATGCTTCAAACTTATCTCAGGGGCTCTTCAGACAAGCCCTGATGAACAGAATAGTAACTGCTCTCCAAAAGTCAGCATCTATGTGATTTGTACACTTCTGAATAAGTACGCAGTTAAGTTTGTCCAGTTTTCCATAATGACTCAGGGAGATGTACATCTATAGACAAATACAAGATAAAAATAAAGGTCTCAAATTCAGTTTTGTCAGATGAGATAACTTCATCCAAGGTAATAGGGCAACACTAGTACCACTGATGGGGAGCTAAACTAAGTGCAATGATTTTTTGCACTGAATAAACACATTAATAACAGCCTTCCTTAAAAAAAAAAAAAAAATACTTTCTTCTGCTGATATCAATAATAAATATGCATTTTTCATAACCATTATTTACTGAAGGCTTTACTACACAGAGTCCTGGAGGAACAGAAAATCATATAATTGTGCAGGTTGGGGAATTCTCTAAAAATACATAACCATGGCACCCTTGTCATTACCAATCAAGTAATCTTGATAAAAAGTAATTAGCCTTTGAGAAAAACATAAATCTAATTAAAAATGACAACCTCGTCATCTCAACAAAAAACAGCACAGAACTATTCCGTAGTTCTAACTATAGAACAGTACAATGACCTGGTCTGCCAAAATGGCTTTGCCTTCAAGCTCATTAAAGAAACCATAGTGAAAATTTAATAGGCCTTTCCTTTGTATTACAACTTAAGTCTACATCACCTTCCATCAAATATTTCTGTTCACTTTCTGCATTTCATCATCTTTTGTGAAGACTTCGCCTACCTATCAGTAATTTTTATAAATGAAATAACAGAAAATTATAGTGTATAAAATGTGAAGTATGAACATATGAAATGTTGAAAAGATTTACACGTTTCAAATAAGTTTAGCCTCATAATAAAGTTGTTTGTTCAGAAGTCATATATAACATACAGAAACAAACCAAACCCACTTGTCTCTATGCATATGGCAATTCGGTTTTCTGTCCTCCCAGACATGTTAATGACAAGGCTTTAAGTAATTTTAATGGAAACAAGAGTATATATTTCTTCTTTCCTTGCCATCAAAAAATCCTTGAAAAGGACACATTTCCAGAAAACGATCACAATTACAAACACTTTTGTTACTAAGTATATTTACTCAGGTTTTATGTACTAAGAAAAAAAACAACCTGCTATCTTTTCAAGTCACAAGATTCTCCTAAATATTTCCTAAGATAAATATACGTATGTATTATATATGGAATTACATATACAGTTACAGCAGTAGTTTATGGTACTATATTCCTTAAAGCTGAAAACACAATTGCTTTAAGAATTAGAGGAAATTTAGCATTTGCTTTAAGAATTACAGGTTTGTGCACAAAACTCACTCTCTGTGAGGCTTTGATACAACTTCTGAATTCACATCCACAGGCTTAGATTTAGAAAGGACAAATCAGCATTGTCATGGCCCAAGCACAAACATCAGTGTCTTCAACAGATTCAACTGGGTAATGGTGATACTTAATCAAGCTAATATAGCTTCTTCACACACACACAGGAAATGTAAGTTTGATTCTCAGAATAGGGACTGACTGGAATAGGAAAAAAGGTAGAAAATATTGATTCAGTTTTGCCTAGACCACGCTGATCTTTGACTATAGTTTTGGTGCCCTTTGCTAGGAAAGAACAGAATGATTTAGAGAAGGCCTTGGACTGCTGCAACAGAATGCATAGGAAGTAAAGTACAGAATAAAATTATTACAACGCAGTGCAAGAAGTGAAAACCTAAGCTTCTTTGATTTACAGTATATACGAATACATGAGTTGATAGAATAGTTACAGATCAAACAAAAACAGACCTTGCAACCTTGTACATGGAGAAAATATGTATCTGCTTGTGCTGCACTACTTCCACTCTTAGGAAAGCCTGAAGCAGAAATAAAATATTGGCTAGCATTTTGAACAAATGTTGGATGAAAAGTAATTCTGAGCAACCATGAACTAGATAAAGATCTCGATCCCGCTCTGTAATACCTGGTAAGACACAGTTCACAAAGGCCAGCTCTGGCTTATGAAAATAAGCCTCCCTAAGCTTTCTCTGCAGTCAGTGGGGAGAGAGCTCATCCATCCCTAGCTTTGCATATAGGCAACATTCCATTTAAATCAGTGGAAGCAGACCAACATATATAGGCAGAATATCTTAGGTTGTGGTCCCAGATCTACAGACTTACACCTCTTAATAACTCTTAATATATCATATGCCAAATGTAATAATAACGGACAACATTTCTGAGCTTTGATTTTTAAGCTCTTAATTTTTAGTGTCAAATAGTACTCCAGCTGAATCCCATATAATGATTTTGGTACAGTTTTGGTGATTCCAGCATGATTTTCCAATTCTTTAAAGTGTTTGCTCAAATGTATTTGTAATGTTTTGTGTTCATTTAAAAAAAAAACTTTCTCTTTTGAAGTTTCTAAGAGTCTTCAAGGCAAGAGTCCCTTTCCGTATGCCTATGAGACAAGCAGGTCTTTTGGTCCCAGACTGTTACTTTTGGCATTATAGGACATTAGGGAAGATAAGAGAAGTGTTGCTTTTCTCTTCTTTTTTTTGCCTTCCCCAAGCAGAAATTAAATTTTTATAGGGATGAAGTAGTAATCGACAATGCCTGCAGAGAGAAAGCGTCTACTTGATCTTTTGACATCCTATTTCCTTATGTAGGCAAGGCTGAGATGAAAATTAGATGCTTGCCTAGTAAGGAAAGAAGAGTAAATTCTCCACTTGCTTGTACCTCTCATCAGCCCTGCAGACTCTTAAACGTAATTCCAAGTGTAACCTGGACAAAGAAATGGAAAAAAATACATTGTAAGGGACAAGACTGCATTGGCAGTGGAGTGCAATCAATGACTTAATAGTTCATTTTCCACCTCTAATTTCTTTGATACAGTTTATAAAAAGGAAACAAAAATGATGGACCACTCCAAACAAATTGTTACCATAAAAGGACAGTGAACAGAAAAATTGGCAAATGCCCTTTTAAGACTTGCATGGTTCATGGAGAGAGGGAGAACACTAATAATGTACCTTTCTGAAGGTCCTGGGCCATATTTATTTCCCATATTTATTTAAAAGAAAATCAAAATACTTTTAAGCAAGTTGGCTGGTTCCAAATTTAGGAACAATCGAACAAAGAGGAATCTGCTAATTCCAGATGGAGTGCATATAGTCCCTTGGCACTTATTACTTACCAAATGTTTCAGAAAGCAAACACATGACCTAAAAGCGTTTGTGAGTGTGGGGTCCTCAAAAAGCTTTTAACAAGTCATGTATTTCTAACTGTATTTATTTTACCCACACACAAAACCCCACTTCGTTTTCCTTTCATTTTTTTAAACAGACAATGCTCCCTTTAAAGATTATTTATGCAGGATTCAGTTATCCCATAAGGCCAGAGGCTCTAAAGGTGTCTCCTTTGAAAGGCTTCAGCTGTGGAGCATCTGCTCCTTGTATAAGGGCTGCCTTTCCCAGCACCATGGCTGCTGCAGGTGTTTTATTAATGTGGGATCCCCCTGCCCAGTGGTGCGGGAAATAGGCACCCAGAGGTGGTTTCTTATCTCAAAGATGCTGTTTGGTGGTGGTGGTTTTTTTTTAAATCTGATCCTTTGTACAGACCCAAGTTTTCCATCAGCATCCTGCACACAGTTGCCAAGCCACCCTCAAATCACTCCTCCAAGCAGATTAATATAGCATTTCCTGTACGAATTCTGTATTGATTACTGGGGCGTTTTGTATTCTATAGGAATATAAATTTAGTTCCATAGGAAATGGAGTCTGATTAATACACTAGCAATTTTTTATCAGTTATTATATAATTGTTTCCTCCCCAAACTAAACACTTCAAGAGAAAAGTAGAAAAATCTTGATTTTGAGGCAGTTTTATACAGTCATTTACTGCTTAGCAGCTTTCCATCCCCACCAGCATAGCATCTTAGAGAATTGGCAGTGATGTTAGCTCCTGTGCCTTCCCCAAGCTTCTGCATGACCTGCATGGCCATGAGTACCGCTTTGAGAGATCTTCACTAAACCCCCTCAATCTGAGAAGGTGGTAAGGTTTCAATCCTATTCCACTGTACAAACAGAAATACCTCAGTGACAGTTTTCATAACACAGACCACAAGATCTTCAAGATTTCTGCTGTTGGTTCTCTTCTGCTGATATGACAAACCCAGATCTGTAAAATGGGCAGAATAAAACAAGCAAGGCTACAGACGAAGTTTAAAATATAAGGCTTAATTATCAATTAGTATGTTTTTTCTATTATTACTTTCAACATCCTTCTAACATGTCTTTTCTCAGAAAAGCAAACACCTATCACTGTTCTCAAAGGAACAAAAAAAAAAACAACAAAATCCTATAGACAGTGAATTGTGACTAAAAGAGACCAAAACCAGAAAGAATGTCTCATGATAGTATAAACAAACAGGTAAGTATAATTTAGTCTTGAGTTTTATATAAGTGATTTGTCTTCTCTCCAAGATTTTTAAACAATTTCCCCTAACCCCCCCTTACTTTGTTCTGTATTTTAAAAACCTTTTATTTGGTTAAGCTGCAGTCCTTACCTTTTTCTTTGGACTTCTATGGATGTCAACTTTTCAGCATCACAGACTCAGACCAGAAAGAAACTGAGGACAAATGTTACTTCGGTTTTAAATAAATTTCAGAGAAAAAATTATCTGCTGACAAAGATGTACACATATTCTCCTTGTTCAGTAACCCTTCTATAACTGCGTGCAGCGTAATAGTCCCTGAAGTTACTGAGGCATCTCTTTGCAAATCCTTAAGCTGCACTAGCAAATTCAACTGAAAGCACTATTTTACATTTTTAACTGAAATGCCTTTTGTTTTTATTTTAATGAATCTCCTAACTCCGATTTTAATTAAACTCATGTTTTTTTAATTAATTACTGACAAATGCAAATAAGGCAAACTACACAAACGTATTCACCGTTCATTCATAGATAAGTGTTGTTTTTTTCTTTTATCCTGAAGTGTCAGGATTTTAAAATCTTAAAGTCTTGAGGATTACAACCCAAAATTTATTTTTACTTGGGGCTTTATGAGAATATCTTACTACTGTATGACAAGAAGCTCAGTCGCTTAAAGGAATGGAAAGCAAACTGCAGGTTCTTCACCTTTACCCAAGTTATTCTTACTAAACAATAAAACTCAGCAGAATTAGGCCTCTGCATATACTATTAGAAAAGAGAAATACAAGGTTTTCTCCATCACAGTTCTGTTTAACTGCCCTAAATACTGACAAATACAGATACAGGCTCATTAAATGATCTTTAGTTATTTAAGTTTAGCTACAATAGAAATCCTAAAAGAGAAAAATAAGAGTAAAGCAAGAAACTCCAAAGCTCTGAAACCCATAAAACCCAAAGTCAAGAGATGTAATGTCTCCTGGTACTTTCAAGTAGGGACCACTGCCAATGCCTAAGTACAACACACACTTGAATTACATTTTTTACTGTATAAGTATTACTATTGTCAGGAGAAAATATTTCAAAATCTCATGAAATATTACTCTGAAGAGTTGTTCAGAAATGCCTTAGCTTTTCTGATGACTTTTTTTAACTTAAAGCATTGCAAAAGCAGCCTATCCCTAATACGTGGGATTAATTAAATTGTTAAAGCAGGGAGCCAGGAATATTTCTTTCTGTTCTCTTCCTAGGGCTGACATGGATGAATTTGGCTATGTCCACACATCTAATTCAGTTCACTCTCACAGTCCCAGAATGACTTGAATCCACACACAGAGGTCTCAAGCTTGCTTAAAGCCTAAACCCAGTGCTTGAGCTCTGGCCTTCCTGGATCTCTGCCCAGAGCATAGACATAAAGCAAAGCTTTGGATGCAAAGTAAAGCCAGTACTGGAGTGCTCACCAAGGATGTCCCCTGGATGCTGCATTTTCCCCTCAAGTCAGTTGTTTTCCTACATGGCAAAGGAGTTTTTTACATGCATCAGAACTACACACCTATAGACTCATAGAATAATTAGGGTTGGAAAGGACCTTAAGATCATCTAGTTCCAACTCCCCTGCCATGGGCAGGGAGACCTCACAGTAAACCATGCCACCCAAGGCTATCTCAAACCCAGCAGTGGACACAGACACGATGGAACATTCACAACTTCCCTGGCCAACCCATTCATTCCAGTGCTTCACCAGCCTCACAGTGAAGAATTTCTTCCTCAGATCCAATCTAAACTTTCCCTGTTTAAGTTTGAACCTGTTACTTCTTGTACTCTCAGTACAGTCCCTCATGAAGAGACCCTCCCCAGCATCCCTATAGGTGCCCCTTCAGATATTGGAAAGCTGCTATGAGGTGTCCATGCAGCCTTTTCTTCTCCAGGCTGAACAGCCTCAACTTTTTCATCCTATCTTCATACAGGAGGTGTTCCAGTCCCCTGATCGTCTTTGTGGCCCTCCTCTGGACTTGTTCCAACTGTTCCATATCCTTTTTATGTTGAGGACACCAAAACTGCGCACAATATTCCAAGTGAGGTTTCGCAAGAGCAGAGTAGAGGGGCAGGATCCCGTCCCTTGACTTGCTGCTCACTCCTTTTTTGATTTAGAAAACATATTCTGCAAGTATTGTAAGACTTCAGGTTCCCACTTCTTTTTATAGTTATTTTTTGATTACGTTTTGGGTTTTACACATATATATACCTACTTCTTCCATCCCCAAAATATTGGAAAGATTCCTTCGCTATTTACCATGGGCTGGTAGGAGCAGGTCAAAGGGCTGACACTAGAGTATCTCTTCATCCATAAAGGTGTTTATTGGCCCATAAGAGTCAAGATGTGAATGTATAAATCTGTGGTGTTCCTTTGCCCACCAAGAATAGAAATAAATAATGTTGAAAAGAAATATATATCTTAGAGATCTGCCTATACAGATAATTTTTGGGCTAGTGGGATTTTTTCCAGCTCTGTGTCCCTCTGTTTCTGCAGATGAAAGTTGGGAATAAGTCACCCTTAACAGCCTGAACCAAAAATTTAATTGCATTTAGCTTATCTAATTGATGTATTTTGAGAAGGTTGGCTAAA
The DNA here is from genome assembly GCA_032466535.1 of Forpus xanthops. NCBI lineage: Eukaryota > Metazoa > Chordata > Aves > Psittaciformes > Psittacidae > Forpus > Forpus xanthops. The sequence goes on from JASSUY010013949.1 coordinate 16,982, forward strand.
AAAGCTATTTGTTGTGTTGAAAGATATTTGTGCTCCCATCCTTGGGAAAATTCTTCACGTTCCCTGTCCTGCTGCACTTAGAAATGATCCTCTTTTGGTTGTGTTCCAGTTACTCAGTGTCAAAAATAATCAGGAATAGAAAGATAAAGCACAAGAGTGTTCTGTGGAAGGCTGCAATTCTAGTGACTCCTCCTTCCCCTGCTTGTCCAGCCTAAACATATGCAAACCTTTGAAAAAAAATTAAAAAAAAAAAAACCAAAAATAGCAAAGCAGCATCCATTTGTCTCCTGAGCAGTTCCTGCAGTGCAACAGTTTGCAGACAGCTGCATAGGGTTTATAATCAGAATTTCATAGTCTGAGAAAGCCCTTAATATATCCACATCTCACAGCCAACTCCTTAAAAAAAATGAGGAAGCAAAGATATTCCCTCTTTTTTTTTTTTCTTTTTTCAGTTTTCTTTCTGCCCATGCATCAGTGAGAGGCACAGAGGATGCCTGCAGGCCGTGCTCTCTTGCACAGCGAACCTGGGCTTCCACCCAGACAGCCCCCATCAAAACAAGCTTCAGCAAGAAGTGTTTTTCCTTCCTTAAGAAATATTGCAAACAGAAGATTCCCATGTTTAAAAGGTCAGAGGAAAAAATATAATGCACTCATGAAGAGACAACCTCATTAATGCTGTTGGTTTTGGCCCAGTCAATAGAAGAAACATAAATGCTGTCAACACTGCACTGCAAGATAAAGGATAAAAAGTTGGAATGAAATGTCTTACTGCAAAGGACTGTTCTTATGGTTTCAGAACATTTCTGGAAATAACCTGAGCTGAGAAAATGTTCCCTAGGAGGAATACATGCTGTGGGAAACTGTGTAGAAGATAAAGTTTGGTCAGTGACCTTCTCACTATCCGCTAATCACGCAGCACATACTGCTCCAAAGAGAAAAAAAGAAAAAAGGATCCTGTGCAGCAAGAGGCACTTTACCTTCCCTACATTACATGAACTGAGGTGGAAAACACAAAGTTATCATATATCTCTATTTCATGCTTTTGGATACTGTAGTGAAATAATAATCTACTGTAACTCACAGTGAAAAAAATGTGACTTTTGGTTTCAGGCACTCTAATAGCACAAAATGCAATACACCTTCAGTGAGCATAAAAACAAATGACTGGAAGTTGCTAAAAGGGGAACATGCTTTTTCATCTGTGCAACATTTGAAATGGAGAAAGATCATCACATTTCTCATCCAAAAGCAGGAATGACAGAGAGGAGGAAAATGCAACGCTACCTCTCCAGTGCAGACAGTTCCAAGGGATGATACATTGCAGAAAATCACAGTTTAAATGCTTCCACGTTAATGCATCAGCAGCATTCAGAAACTATATCTGTACAGACAGAGTAAGTAAATATTAGCATATGTGGTTACTCCTGGGAAGATTAGGGAGTCATCAAATATGGATATCCCTAGAGCTTCACAAGCAGTAAGGGTATTAAAAACTCCCACCTTTAGATATTTGTGGGAAATATATCTTATTCCTTCTTTTTTTAAAAATTTTTATTTTTTTCCCCATAAAATACAGATTACTGTAATTACTTGAATTGTCTTGAAAAGGTGGTTATTTGAGGAGTGACATTACACATACAGAAATGCCAAAGCTTTTTCGATTTCTGTAGCATAAATCTCAGAAACACAGTGTGATCTTCCCAAAATGGCATTAGTGGGTTAATGCCACAGCACAGGAGATGGATAAACATTTTCCTTGTACTCATCAGTTACTGGCTGTTGACAAATAGGCTACCTAGAGTGGTAACGCAGGGTAATGATGTCATTACTGGGGGATAAACAACACAGCTGCAGTGTATGTAGTTCTTGCAAAACAGAGGGCTGGGGTTTTTGTACCCCAGATCATTCAAATATTCCACCAAGCATCACAGAAATAATTGCAAAAGTGACTGGTGAGCTAATTCAAACACAATACAGGCTAACCCGAAATGCTCAAATTAGAGATAATGTTTTTTTTTTTTGAGGAGTCCTTAGAAATAAAGTGAATGGACTGGACGGCATGAGATTTCTATCTGCATCCTTCACTTGCTGGTTTCGAATCAGACATGAAACAGAATGGGTGTAATAAGCTATTCTCTTACTTTTCTTCCATCCATCTGGAAACAAGAACTACCAGAAGTTTGACAAGAAAGCCTGATCTCCAGCCAGACATCTAGAAATGTTAATAAGAGTTCCTTATTCAGAAAAGCACCTTCAAAACTTCTTAACTAACAGGAAGAGAACCTCAGATGTCTCATCATCTACCATTTATTCCTGGAAAAAGACCAAGAAATGCCCTACAGAATTCTCCTGCTACCCTATGCAACAAAACCTACATACATAAAAATACAAAGATATACCATGCATATACACGATAATGCTTGCGACTATAGATGATATTAAGAATAAAACTTTTCAAAAGCCTTCAAGAGATGAAAAGTGGGGAACAGCAACGTAAGAAATTTTCTTTTGTGGGCCTTGCTCAAAATAAATATATGTGAGGAGAGTATTCCTTTTGTTTAAGTGTCAGCTCAGAACTTTCCAGGTGCAAACTAGAAATACCTAAGAGACACCCTGACGATGGAGGAGCATCTCCAGTGCTTCAGTGGAAACTGAAGCAAAATGAGCTCAGGACCACACAGGATCTGAGAGGGGTTTGCATATTTATGTCCAACCCTGCTTTGAGGGGTGGCACACTGCAATAGCAAAGTCACCCACAGAATTTCCCAGCTCCATTTTGTGCAGTGTAATTTAATGGCAGTATCGACATTTTCTGTGATATGCATCCTGTGATCAGTGCAATTACTGCATGTCATCACCACTGTAAATTTATCTAGCCTGAAACCATTTTAAACTTAAACTGCATACTTAAGAACTACTATCCACCTCCTCTTTGTAAATTAGCTATATGATTTATCTGTGAGAACCATTTCAAAAAGTATACATTCAGAAATACATATACCACATGATGTCTTTTCCATATGGCATCTCATAATTATTTTGCTGTATGTGAACACAATGAAAACAGTTTCATCATTCTCTAAGGGTTAGGGTAAATTATTTCAATTAGACATATTTCAGAGCAAACATTACCTTAGGGTTTATTAATAATAGTACCTGAGAAGGAACAGCTGCCTTTTAAGCAGCGAGAGCCGTCAGCTTCTCACTGCCCCCCTGTAGCACCCCTTTTGTGACTCTAAAAAAAATGTCAGATTTTCTCATGCTTTACCTAAACAGAGGACTTGGCAGCAGAGACCTGGTTGTAATCCACAGCAAGGGAGCTGGTGGGTGGATTTTTTTTTCTATAAACTCTTGTATAAACCACACCAGTCTCCTGGTATTTATTTTGTGTAATGTTGGAAATCACACACAGATCCAGCAGGCCATGTAAAGGAGTTTTGTAACTTCCTGAAACCCTTTCAGGCAAAATCTTTTCTCCAACAGCAGTCCCAGGTCACCAGGATATTATCCCCATTTTTAAGGGCAAGGCTCCTCAACCATTTGCAATAGTATAGATTTGAAACAATGAAATGCAAATCTAAATTATATCAGCTAATTATTAGAAACTGGTATTAGAATTATTAAAATTAGCTCATTATCAAAGTGTATGGACTGTTTTGAAAGCACAGAACTTACAAACAGCTTCTCATGCAGTTTTATGTGCTCTTTCCTCACCTAGCTGGTTTTATGTATTGACACTGCTGTTTGACATGCACTGATTTTGAAGTACTGATGCTGTGATGACACCCATCTGCACAAGGTAACCCATCTGCCTTGATGCACCACAACACTATACAAGCACATCTGCATCTTTGCAAGAAATACTTGTATTTTTGCGCACTAATGACTAAGAATCACCTAGATTCATACAAAACCCTAAAATGTTGAAGTGAAGGTCTGCTGAGAGCCAGTCAGTGACCAGGCACGGAAAATCTCTGCTTCTCTTCACCCTATGCAACTTTCAGAAAGGTGGGTGAATTGACCCTGAACACAGTCAGTAAACCTGGGTTGATAAAAGGGACAGAGTTATGTCTGTTGGCTAATAAATAATGCAGGTACAATCACAGAGAGGGTTGGTGTGACTGGCTACTTGCTACAACCTGTGGGGTGGAATAAAATTGTGGAGCTGTAGCTCTTGGTTTGAGAGTAGGAAGTGAGAGCATCAACTCCCTCTCTAATTTTGTTATTTCGACCTCATTTGTGGAGGAAGGCTGAATGCACTGAGTATGGAAAAAATAAAAGCTTAAACTGAAATATGTCTAATAGCATTTCACTATTATCTATGTAGTGATAAAACTATTAGTTTAAAATGAGTATGCTGAGAAATCAGTTCTTGCCTTGACTGCCAGTCTTTGAATCCAGCAAACCCTGTGTGTCTGTGAAAAGTGATGTTCTAATTCATTTAGCATATCACTGCCATCTCAAATATATATACACACACAAACAGCACATAAAGAAAGAGGATGCACTTAACATGCATACTGTAGGTATGACTCAGACATACAAACCCATATTTGCTTCAAAGCCAATACCAGGATATCTAAAATGCTTAGTTATCACCTGGTTAAACATGACTGCTCCACTATATCATTATCATACTTTAATATTTTTATCTAAGCTACAAGAGGAAAACAAAAAAAGAAAAGAAACAAACATTTCCAAATAGAAAAAGATTGATTGGTAAAGGCATTAAAGTTATAGAATATTTCCTTCTGGCTCAGGTCCTAGTATTTTTGCCTGCCTTGAGTTCAGGAAGCTCTAAAATTTTGGTGAATAATTTTCAAAAGCCTCTTGTAGTGTGTCTTTGCGCAAGAGCACTCATATTTAGCCTTGAAACTGTCACGCAAAGGACAACAGAAACAATTTGCTTCTCTGTCTTCTATGATATAATAGTGTGTGGATTTCTACATAGCTGTTTGATAGTGACTTCTCCCAAGAGGAACCTAACCTGGTCCCAGCATCAAAAAGCCCTTCAGCACTGGGTGTCCCATACTCAAAGATCCCAGGGCAGACTTTGTTTCCCACTTGCATGCCCTTCTGCAGTGTGTAGAAGTGAACGAATGAGAACTCTAAGTCAGACATCTCTTTCACGAAATGAATAAACTAGCTTTGTCTAATGATTAGACTTGAAACTACCATCTCATTTTGAGAAGGCAATAGTCTCAAACATTGAAACTTCTAATCTTTTCTCCATGCCACTCAAGGAGGGAACTGACCTCTGACCTTTGTTTTCCTCTCTACTTAGAATCATAGAATCATAGAATAGTTAGGGTTAGAAAAGACCTTAAGATCATCAAGTTCCAACCCCCCTGCTCTGGGCAGGAATACCTCACACTAAACCATGCCACCCAAGGCTATGTCAAACCCAGCAGTGGACACAGCCAGTGATGGAACATTCACAACTTCCCTGGCCAACCCATTCCAGTGCAT
>JASSUY010013953.1:0-15286 GCA_032466535.1 Forpus xanthops
GAAGAGGCCAAAGTCTGCTCTCTTGAAGTCCAAGGCAGTGAGCTTGCTGCACACCCTTCTCACTGTCCTGAGGATCTTGAATTCAACCATCTCATAATCGCTGCAATCAAGGCTACCCTGGAGCATCACTTTTCCAAACAACCCTTCCTTGTTGGTGGGGACAAGGTCAAGCATGGTACCTCTCCTTGTTGGCTCCTCTATTAGTTGCGGAAGGTATTTGTCTTCCAAACAATTGAGGAACTTCCTGGATTGCTTATGGCGGGCAGGCTGTCCCTCCAATCGAGATCAGGGTGGTTGAAGTCCTTCAATATTAATATTGTTTACACACTCTGCTAAGCATTGGTTATAAGAAAAAAGTATTTTAAAGGTATTTTTAAGTATGTGCACAAGCGAACATGTGCATGTAGTGAAATTCAGAGTTGCAACTGAGGCTTTCCAGGATTTTCTCAGGAACCTAGGAAGAATCTAAAAGATTGGGTGCCCAAAATTCCTCTTAAGTCTCACTTTAGATCCAGACTAACTAGTTCTGTCTGTATTTGTAGGACTTGTTGCATTATCTGTGAAGAAATTTTAAGGAAAATAATGAACAATGAAAAAATATACTGATATTGCCTCTGCAATCTTGATTCTCTGAGTCAAAAGACAGTATTATCAGGGCCATGTTTTTGTTTCCAAATCATTAAAATAGAAGGAAAGAAAGAAACCCAAGTTTATATGAACGATAAAAGAAGCCCACTTTGAAACAGAGGAAGAGTTCGCTATGCAGCGATTAGCATACACAATTGTCAATTATCACAGAACTGTGTAATTTTTCAGTTGTAGACTTTTTTGAACTGGAATTGCTATTTAGACATTCCAGCATGGAATAAAAGGAAGGAAAAAAAGATAATAGCCACATTAATCCAATACATTGAAATACAAAAATTCATTTTGTGATCAATGAAATGGTACCAGATCATCTAGCAGGCTTGGAAAAAAGTCCCCAAAATTTTAGGTTACAGTTTATAACTAGTACTTTTGTTTTGTTTTGATTTTCAAAAATGCTTTGAAACTGTCTTGTGAGTTCTAAAAGTTCTTTTAGAGAAACAAACCAAAGCTTGCATTAAAAGTACATTTCAGGGTATTCCATTTCCATGTTTATGTTTGTGTATGTATATGTAAATATAAAATATTGCTAATAGTTTGCTGTTAAAACATAAATGTTAACAGTGTAAATCTCTGATACTAAGGACTAATTGTATGAAGCTCAAGCAAAAATCAGACTGTTGTCATGGTGGTTATAGATGTATATGTATTAGGCAAAGTTTTAAACATTGAGTTTGGGGAAGTGTCTTCACCCAGGTGCTATTGAGATTCTTGAGGATGGAAATCTGGTTAGTTTGCACCACTAAGTAAAGCAGGAGAACTGTGTTGGCTTCAGGCAAGTGCAAAGAACAGGAGGTTTGCCCTGAGGATATGCACTAATTTAAGCTTGCATTCTGTGGTCAGTGGTTCACTCCCTTCCGAAAAGGCACACCCCAGTGTATGAAAAGCTTCCCAAGAAATAAACTTTTTTCAGATTAAGGTCATCCTTCATCCCTGAAGTTGTGAAACAAAAATTAGTAATAACACAAGGGGAAATGAGTAGATAACACAAGGATATATTAAGAATCAGAAGATCTCTATAAGAAAGTATATCCAGGACAAATTATTTCTTGAAAGTCATACTCCACAGTGATACATTTGGCTGTTATAGTACTAGCTTTATATGAAAGAGATTGTAAATGTGAGGAATACCTGAACTTTTCCCTCTACTGAAAACAAAAGCAGCTAGATTAACTATATAAACTAGATGAGCAACTTTTACAAAGCCAAAATTAGGTGACAGGATTACCACAACAGTTGCAAAATATTCCTGACTGTGCATACACAGGGACCACATTTCTGAAATGAAACTCATGAAAACATGAAAACAGGCTTAGAGCTGGTCTTGTTCAGTCTGGAGAAGCCTCCAAGGAGACCTTAGAGCAGTCTTCCAATACCTAAATGAGGCTGACAAGAATGCTGGAGAGGGATATTTTGCAAGGGAATGTAGAAATAGAACAAGGAGAAATGGCTTTAAACTAAAAGAGGGCAATTTAGATTACACATTAGGAAGAAATTCCTAAAAAAAGAAGTGGTGAGACTCTGGAACAGGTTTCCCCAAGAAGCTGTGGATGCTCCATCTCTGGAAGTGCCAAAGATCAGATTGAATGGGTCTTTGAGCAACCTGGTCTAGTGGAAGGTGTTGAGCCACAGGAGGACTGTAACTAGATGATCTTTAAGGTCCCTACCAACTCAAACCATTCTATGATTCTATGAAGTTCAGGCTTTACGCTTGTTGGCCAACAATAACACTTCTCCACTGAAATGTTATGGCACTTTGTTCACACTGTTATCTGCTCCCAGTGTATGTGCTCATACTGTTATTTTTCACAACTCAGTCAAGCATTATTCAAAACTGGCTTGTGTATAAAAATATTAGAGTTGCTTTTCTCCCTAACTGAAGTGATGAAGAAAATATATGAGAACCTAAAGGCTTTTTAAAAGCTAACTTATGCATAAATGCAAAGTATATTCTGTGATCTTTTCTATGATCTATGATAGCCTTGGGTGGCATGGTTTAGTGGGAGGTGTCCCTGCCCATAGCAGGGGGGTTGGAACTAGATGATCTTAAGGTCCTTTCCAGCCCTAACTATTCTATGATTCTATGATCTTTTCTATATGTGAAAAAATCTGTGACATGATTATTCAGTAGTTTATAAAGATATATTTATTTACTATTAATGATGTTTAAAATGTATTTTGTAAAGTAATATTATAATTATATTACTAATACTACAAGAATAGCATACTTTAGTTTCAGAAACACAAATGTATTTCTTAAAATTATTTCCTATGCTTCAGTGAATCTGTTTACCATTAACCTCAGAACACTTCCCAAATATCTTAATTCATTTGACTTATTTTTCTATATTTTATTTGCTTCTAATTTTTTGGTAACAAAAATGATGATTTGATCTAGATATTTTTAATTTGCACTTTGACACTGAGTTAAGATTACACAGTAAATTGCTGTTGAGAAATTTTAAAATAAGGATAAAAAGCATAATGCATGGTGAAGTAAATCCTACAGTACAACTGTCTGATTTTTTTGATGTCAAAGTGTTACATATGTTTGGATTGTCCTTTATCCTCTTGCTTTTTTCTATCAAGTCAACCATATTATAAAAGGTCCATTATTTTTGGCGCAAGTTTAATTTAGAAAATAATATTCAGTGAAGAATCTCTTTTTCTTTTGATAAATGAGCTTATTTAACGAGGATAAGAATGCAAAGGATTATAACAGGTAGCCTTGTTACAATTGAAAATCTGTGTGTCCTCCACAGTCCAAATTCTTGGTTTATTTTTTTTGATCCTCTCTTACTTAATAGCAGATGTTTCCAGGAGCTGTAATAGATGAAAATTTTAGTTATTCTTTGCCTTGAAACAGGGGTGTGAGATTTGCCCTTTGTTAGTAAAATAACAATTTAAGAGTGAAGTGAGGAAATGGTATAGCAAAGATTTAGTACTGGTTGATCCATACTGACAGCAACACTGAAACAGGCAATAGGGTATCTTTTATACCTTAGTTTCACTGCATTTAAACCAGGTTTCTTCTTATTTATTTATGATGATACAATGTAGCATGTAACCATCTGGTATTTGATATCTAGCTTTGCCTGGTAATTTTCTGCTGTCTGCGTCTCTGGATGGTATACTGAATTGTAGGAGATCTGAAGTATGGAAATTTAACAACTCTCTAATTAAAGCTGCAGCATTTGTGCAACAGATGAAGACTATTTCAGAATAAATTAATATCAGTAAAAACCAAGAAAGTAACCTAGGTGTTTGGTGGGAAGCTGCCAAAGCAGTCATGAGGGTTAGGATAATTTGCTAAGCTACAGCAGCAGCACAAAAAGTGTATCTTGAATGCCAGTGTAAATTAGAAAAGGAAGTTAATGAGATGAAAAAAGCAACATAAAAAGCAGGTACACTAGGACCCTCCAACTTTTGATTGGGGAAGGGAGGGAAACTAAATGTTTTGTGGTGAATAACACAGATAATGTGTTAAAGCTTAATGAACAAATGTACTATGAAAAGGGGAATAAAGCCAACAAAGTATTTGCATATGATTCCAATCGGAAGAGAAAGGAAGACTTTTTTTTTTTTCAATTTGAGAAACAAGATATTACAACAGATCATAATCCAAAAACTGCAATGAGATTTCTTGCAAGTTCTTTATAAAACACATTTATCCTAGCTAAATGTGGGTCACAAGGAGATAGTCTTCTTATCTGAATTTCAATTGCCAGGGATTAAGGAAAAAATAAGATGAAGTTGGTTCTTCTGGGATCAGAAGTTAACAACAAGCCATTGAAGATCATCCTGCACAAAAACAACAGACCAGATGGGATCACTGTTATTAAAAAAAGTTGTGTTTGTTTCTAGTTGTGTGACTTAGAGAGCTTTTATTTATTTGACTTTGTTCTCTCTTACATAAATGGAAGCAATAAAACTTGCAGTGGGAAAGTATCCTGTGTGACAGATCATATATGCTTAACTTTGGCCTTGGCACAAGAAAATTTTAACGTATTAAAATTATAGCTTTATTCCCTGTTATGTAGTTTATCATTCAGGGAAAGATAAGTATTTTCCTCAGCACAGATATTGGGACTTGGAGCTATTACATTTACTGTTATAGCAGCTTAATTAAAAAAGTATGTGAACTTTAGTAAAGTGTAATGTGTTTTGTAGCATCCTATAGCTGTAGTTGAGCTATACTGTAGCTTGTGACAGAACGAGGAAACACAGAAAAAAGCATCAAGAAAGACAAAGGAAAAAAGAGACAAAATGGTACACGTTATGAATGATGCAGTTATGAATACAAGGAGAATCAAATTAAAATGTTGGATCAAAGTACGTGTTAAGGAAAAAAGATCTATAGTGTGATTCTCACAGAGTGAAGTTTTTCACAGGAGCCCTCAAATGTTTTGAGGGACTTCCAACACTTCAAGATCTGTTGTTCCTGTGGGACTGGCTCCAAAGTTGAGTATAAAGTTACACTTCTAGAACTTGTCATTGTAGATTTAAATAATATCCTTGCTAATTGTTTGAAAACCTGCACTTGGTTTATGTTCTTCTAGGAAGTGTTTTGTGAGCACAGAAATATTGCTGGAAAAACTTATTTGAAGATACATTTTACTTTCATGTGTCCTTGAAAGGCTGTATCTGAGAATACAGACTTAAGGCGGAGCAGATTTAAGACTCTACAAGGGTTACCTGCCTCTACAGATAATGTGTATTATCCAGGTGATGTGTAGGAACTGCACATACAAAGTAGGTGGTTCATAAGAGTCTGCTGAATGAAACTTGGCAGTTGGATTCACTTTAGTTGTCAGTGATCCAGCTCCTGCAGATTCAATTAGAGTTTTGGGTTCAATTAACCAGAACTTTCATGTGAATCTCCCATGTTCTCAGAGCAGAACCTTATTGCCTTCCTAAGTAATTCTTCACAGGCATGTAAAACTCATGTCTGGCAGCAAAACTAAATAATTTGACAGGGCAAAGAAGACCTCACTTATTTCACAGGGGAAATCAAAAGTGTAGTTGAGAGAGTTCAAGGCCCACACACAATGTGTATAAGCTTATCTGAGCTCCGTGTTGGCATACAGGATATCTGGCATCCAAGGTCAGATGCAAATAGCACAGCAACATCACTTACCTAATTGTTTTTGGGTCATACTGAGCCAAATACCCATCTGGAGAGAGGGAGGCAAACAAAGGGCTTATTTAACCATGCAGCTAAGTGCTACTAACACAGGCAAAACCAGTACTAAAATGCAGATGGCAGCAACCTTATTAGCCACTGAATTTGCTTTAAACAGAGTAAACCTTATTGATTATTAACATTCACAAGAGTCAATGCTCTTTGTTCCATAGAATAGACCTCAGGGAAAGGAGTATTAAATTATAATTATTGGCCTTGACACATCCAGAAAACAGTATCTTGTCTTTCACAACTGAAACACTTCATAGCAACAGTAATGGAAACATAAATCACCAGGAACAGTTCTCACTCTCTGCTTCCCTGCTGACCTATTTCTCTCAGAAAATGCACCACTGAGAGACCTTAGGTGGATGAATGAGTTGGAGTACATCATACTTGCTACAGGGGGGTTACTTATGTGGGCATCTAACCTGAAACTGAATGTAAGGGAAAATACAGTGCTCAAGCTATTCAAGCCTTTAATTATGATCAGAATTCATATCTCTCAAAGGATGTGAACATAATACAAATTTATTCTCTTCTAAAAATATAGTAAACCCACTACATTTAAGATGTTATTACATTCTGTTGTTAAGGCTGAGCTAATTTTTCTGTTTAAAGAAGTGAATTAGATATTTTGCTGTGTATGAAGATTGCACAGTGATTTTTCTTTTTACAACTGGCTATCAAAATTTGACTTTCTATTTAACTGAAAAACAATTTCTGAAAAGCATTAAGCATGAAAACTGAAGGTGATGGGTATTTTAACGAGCAACCTTAGCCTATACATATATACAAATATCCCTTGGATTTAGCAAAAGTGAAAAACAGATAGTAACAGGCATAAACACCAGTCAAAGCACATAACCACACATTGTATTGCAAGAGATTGTCCTATGCATTTTAGTGCAACTTCAGTTTCCCAGAGGCACTGCAGTTGGCTGCCCAAAGAAGTGACAAATGCTCCATCCCTGGCAGTATTCAAGGACAGGTTGGAGAGAGCCTTGGGCAACATGGTTTAGTGTGAAGCATCCCTACCTATGGCAGGGGGTTGTAATTAGACGATCTTATGGTCCTAACCATTCTATGATTCTATGAATAGCATCTATATTAAACTACCTATTAAGCAGGTGAAACAATACCCTGAAAAAGCTTACTCGCCGCTTTGTAAACAGCTGAGTTACAGCAATTATTTAAAAATGTCAAATGAAGATATAATCAAGCATTTGCACTTCTGCATAAAGAGAAGCATTCTCCTTATACAGCATCTTCTTAATAATCAAAACAAGGAATAAAGCAGAAACAGTGAAACAAAAATATTCACTACTGTATACTACTTTTCCAATAAATTTTGGCTTACCCATGCAGCAAAATTAAGCAAAGCAGAGGTGAAATATATACTTTAATAAAGAGTTGAAGATGAAGAATACTCTAATACCAAAATTTCTATTCCCTTGTTATTACTCTGGCTTTCTGAAGGCAGAGAATGGAAAAGATATGGAATGAAAGCAGGAAAAACTACAGAAAAACAGACTACATACACACAAAGACTAACCACAAGTAGTTTTGTGCCTGTGATTGCCAATATTCTTCTTCTGGGTGCATATGAGAGGAAAGAAAAAGATTATCTGTACTGAAGTAAGATGACAGAGACCCTAGAAGAAAAATAGATGTCCACAGAGAATTACTACTTACTTGTTGTCATAGTATCTCCCACTGTTACAAATAAATTCTAGCAGATACTTAGAACTCTTGAATTTTGTACAATATCTTTGAATTATGAGAGAAGGCAGAATGTATTTTTTCTGAGGATAACGAGAATTTTGCTGCTCATTTCTGTCATGATTTAAGCCCAGTCATAAATCAGCCACACAGTTTGTTAGCTCCCCCCCACACACACACACTTCCTCCCCCCACTCCTGGATGGATGGGGAGGAGAATTGAAAGAATGGAACTCCCACATGTTGAGATACAAACAGTCCAATAACTAAGGTATAACACTAATCACTACTGTTACCACCAATAATAATAACGATGAGGGAAATAGTGGAGGAAGAGATTATAATCGATCACCACCCGCTGACCTATACCCAGCCCAACTGACCAGTAAACTCACTCTTCTGGTTCCCTGCCCCCAGTTTTTACGTCCTGAGCATGGCATGCCATGGTATGGAATAACTCTTTGGCTAGTTTAGGTCAGGTGTCCTGTCTCTGCTTCCTCCCAGCTTCCCCTCTTCCCTGGCAGAGCATGAGACTTAGAAAGTCCTTGGTCAGACTAAACATTTAAGCAGCAACTAAAACCATTGGTGCTATCAGTGCCGTTCCCAGGCCAAAAGTCAAAAACACAGTGCTGCACCAGCTACTAAGAAGGAGAAAAAATGACTGCTATTGCTGAACCCAGGACAATTTCATGAAAGCAAGAGTGATCCAAACTGCAAATGTTCACTAAAACAGAACAACGTTGCCTGCCAGTAGCATCCATCCAGTGCCATCAGTATTTTAATAACTAGCTAATATTTTTGACTGAATGAGGGATTTATTCAGTGTGGAATTTCCTGACCTGTCACATTCATTGTTGTGATGAAAATCATGCTGCTTGCCATCAGTCAACTTGCATGCTTCACCTGACAAAGCCTAGTGGGATACTTTACAACAGTGAGAAACCAGGCTGGGAAATTTTCAGTAATCTGTTTCCTGAAGAGCTAAAAATGCTTTTAACAGGACATTTTATATATTTATTTTTGGGGAGTAGTCTCTTTATTTAGTTTTAGATTTTGCTTTAAAGGGAAGTGTATCAGCTAGCTGAGCCCTAAAAAGCATACTATGGAGTTTATGGTTCTAGCAGGTGCTCCTTGAGGTACCATATCTCCTTGGAATAAAATACATGCATCTCCCAGTGTTCTCTGAGACAGAGGAAGTATCTATCTGCATTACTTCTGCCTGAAAGTCTTCAGCATAGCTTCCTGCCTACAGAGAGGAGATATGATAATCCAGGGCAAAGAGGCGTAATTAAGTGCTGTGATACTGATGTATACCTGTAAAAGATAAGCCATTGGTCAGATTGCTAAGGGGAAAAAAAAACAACAACAAATCAGGAAAAAAAAAAAAGAAAAATATTACTAATAAATAGAAAGAAAAAATGATCATAAAATAGATTTACAACAATTACAACATAAAAAGTAGATTTGCGCTTCAAATATGCATTAACATTAGTGAGAGGTGAATTTTCTGCTTAATTCACAGGTGTACTCTCACATTTTTAAGCTGGTATAACTCTGTCAAGTTCAGCTGTTCATAAATTTAGGAGTTACTGGCTTTCACTTTTGTACCTATTCTTCAAAAGTCTGACTCATCCCTCTGTTTTTATGACTGTAAATGTTGTGCATTTTCCTTGGCATAAAAGAGGAACAGCATGTCTTAAATCAGGTTCCGCCCTATTTTCAGTACAATGAAAATGCTAGAAAATAAGTTTTGTTCAGTTCAACTCTAATGTGTTCCTTTCTCTACATAGACCTAAAAAAATTCATTTTCTGCAGCTATAGCTTGCTCTGGATTATGTGTGATGTTAACAAAGAGTTCAAAAATCAGTTCTGGTTAGTAATTAAAAAGTTAAAAATTAAAAAAAAAAAAAAAAAAAGAGAAGAAGATATGAAAATGTATGTGCCATGGAAACCACTCTGCTGTAAAGGAGTTAATTTAAAAGATCAAGACAGTTGTTATTCTTTCTGTCTGCCATATCTCTTTATTCTTGTCAGTCCACTCTTGCATGGTAAAAACTTCTTTCCACAACACATGCAGTGCTTTTACTATATATTGTAAGATGCGTGTGGTGCTATGAAAAATCACACAATTATTTTACACTGAAATTCCCTCTATATTAGAGATTAAATCAACAGTAAGATATAACAGTTTAAAATACAATTAGGAGTAAAATTATGAATGTGCATAATTTTATCATCTGTTTCCTCTAAGCTATCAATTTAATCTATTTTTAATTCTTCTCTTAATATGGTAAAGATGTAAGTCATGTCCCTACTGCCCTGAGTTACTTTACTGCATGTATTTTTCCCATAAGAAATCCAATGTCAGTAAAAAATATATGTGCAAGTAAGGTTCAAGATCTTCTCTGAAAAAAAAAAAAATATTGATTTCTTATAGGTGTGAAAGTGGTATAATATAAAGCTTACGATATTTATAGAAAACAATAGATAATAAATATAAAGGTAAAAAAAAATAAAGCACTAAAAATTCAGAAAAAAATATCATCTTCAATATAACTATTCTAGATATATATGACTATGACTGTTGTTAGAATTTATCCTAACCTAATTTATATAACTGTGGTCTGTTGCTCTTTCACATTAGGTTTTGTTTGTTGGGTTTTTTTTTTTTTTTTTAATTTGTCATATCAGAATGCATGTTCTTGTTTTAGAGAAACTGAATTTGCAAGTCATATTTTAAAGGCAGGTAGATGTCCAAAATATTATAGAAGCCCCAATAATGTTTTCAGAAGCCCTCACCCTCCACTGAAATGAATCAGCATTGAAAATGAGTCTGGAAGCCAGACTACACTTGTGTACCATGAGATTATAGTGGTGTTTATTTTCTCTCTCTCTAACCCAATGAATTTTTAATCAGTTTTATGAAAAGCAGAGCAGTTGCAAAAGGAAGCATTTGAAAAGATCTGTACCCTGTTTTATTTGTGTGCTGCCCAAAATATAAGGTAAAGTATCAAATTTGTAAAAAAAACTTGTAGAGGAAAGCAGTAAAATCATAGGGCAAGAAGGACAATGGATTAGAAGAAACCTGATTTTTCAGACTTGAAAAGAGAGCTGTCTTTCTGGTAAAGGAAAATGACACCAACATTACTAGTCCAATGTTGTTTATGAAGTTTGAAAAAGATAAAAGAAACACAAGTTATTGTGAAAAAGGCAAGACCTATTAAAAAAAAAAAATTTTTTTCTAAAAATGGAAGATGTTTTGAACTTTACATTTTTGTTTCACAGAGGCAGGTACCTTTAAACATGCGATGTAGGCACTCCAGCTTTAGGAGAGAAACAATTTATTGAATATTTGCTATAGACACTCTGATTTGGCTATTTTCCTTTCCATACTTGCATCCCATTTCTGTTCTGTTTAGTATCTTCAAGTGTAAGTTTATGCACTCATATTGATGTTCTGAACTTCACTACCACAATAAAGCCCACACTTTTTTTATGATGAGCAGTTCCATGTCATCAAAAGTAATCATCATTGGAATAGAAATAAAACCATGAATTTACAATTAAACCTGAAACTGTATCTCCACTAGGAATCTTACTTATACATAATTTACCTAAATTTTAGTCAAACTAATTAAATCCCTTAAATTTTCATAGCAATTATACCAACAAAATATATAACCTGTGACCAATATGTGACCAATACAGGATTGCCAATAACAACTGCAAGCCTGTAAGTAGTTGCTTCAATTCATGTCATCACAAATCTGCTGCACAGACACTAAATTGAAAATATTTTATGACTGTGGGATATAATGTTCCTGGACAATCTGGTTCTCTATCACGTGTACAGTGAATATGTTTCTTCGAGGTTTAATAAAACTGGTTGAACATGTGCTGTTTATTGAAAAGTTGCTCAGTATGTCATTCTGCCACTTTGCAGGATTTCTGAACATTCAAGAAACATCATAATAGGTCAGTGCAGCAGGACAGCGGATTATCAAGAAAAGTAGCACCTTTAAAATGTATCATATTGGCAGGTGAGTCAGTACATTGTTTCAAAATTGTCTACAATATATTGGTTCTGAGAAATTATGGTCTTTCAGAAATGATCCGCTTTCACAGCTTTATGCATGTTTTATTTGTAGGAAACCTTGTCATTCGTCAGAGCAAGGCAAAGGAAATAAAAAACACTCTTTTGAAATACAAACCTCACCAGTTCATAGCAGTACAGAAACCTCTCTCTATTCATATGCAGGGAGAACTGGATTAAAAAATGTGTTTATAATAAAGTAATTATTGACGTAATGCCTACAAAATACCTGCATACATACTAACGGAACCTGCATAGGTATCCTTGCTTTCATAGAGAATTCACTAATTTCTTCTGCCCAGATAAGAAGTAATTCAGCTGCTCTTTATATAATCAAAGTAGTCAAACTACAAATCACAACAAAAATAAAACATAGTGAGATTAACAGAAAAAAAACCAAACAGAAAAATAAACAAACAAAAAAAAACAGCAAGCAGACTGAAAAAAAAACCACAAGTCGTGGTAAGATAAAAAGACAAGTCTTGGTAAGATTAAAAGAGGAAAAGGAGAAAAAAAATGCGATAAGCAAAAGAGTTGAAAAAAGTGGTAGGATGAGTAGGTGGGGTGATAAAGTGCCTGGTACTTTGAGAGACGTGGGCCCAATTACAAGTTTCCACACAACTACATACAGACAACAGTCAAATCTGGTTATATTTAAGGGATGTGAGATTAAGGTTTAACATGTTCAAAACTTTTCAAAGGCTCTGGTGAATTCTATGGTAAAGAAAAGATAGAGAGGGGATAGAAGGAGAAGGAGAAAGGAAAGTTTCAAAAACAGGGAGAGAAGGAAAGCTTCAGATACAAGATATTTTGAAAACAGGTAAAAACGTGGAAGATCTCAGATCATCAAAACTGTTTAATGTTGCTTAACAATTATAATTTTATCCTTTCAAAATTACTACTTTTGATTCTGCCTTTGGTTGTGCCTTTAATGGCTCCTGAAAGTTTTCATTTTAAGCAAATAAGGATTCATATGTGAGGCCACTGCATTGCAATAAGTGTTACCTTGGAATGCATATACTCTTTCTTTTTATTTTGCTTGTATGTGTGTGAGAGGCCATGTGTGGGTAAGGCTGTGCATGTGATGCATGTATACATTTAGCTACAGACGAAGACTGAGTGGTTATTAAGTTCTGAATTCATTGCGTTACTATTCCGCACAACTTTCTGTTAGAAACGCAATGGATCATGAAGGCAGAAAAATATCCTTGCTTAGAGCTAAAACTGTACGTTTACAATTTCACATTTAGAAATTTAGAAAGTTATTTTGCGATGGAATTGCCGTAGCTTTCTCATGTAAATGCTATCATTTCATGATGTGGCCCTTAATGAATCTAAACTTTACACTGTCTCCCTGCATATAGCTATTCATATCAATGGTGATGCAACTATTTATATTGATACTTAAAAAATGAAAATCACCTCACCTGACTTTAGTTGTCTCTGATATGGAAGTCTACATCTGAGACAGTCTCTCTAAAAATCCCTTTATAGTTCCTCCAAGTAAAGAGACATATTTAGGAAGCAATTTGTTCCTTCTATTTTAAGCTGAGATTAATTGTTCCCTACAGTTGGTTTTCTCTTTCTCTCTCTAGAAGCATAAAGGAATATATTAAGAATGCTTAGGGAAATTAGTTTTGGCATAGATATTCAGAAGGAGATGTCAACATTTAAACTGAGGAAGCCTGCCTTCAGATTCTGCGCAAACATAACAGAAAAGGCTGCAATAGTTAGGAAATGTGCATCGAATTCTGTCTTTGTTTTGTAAGTGGGAATGTTATATTTGAATGAAGGTTTTAGCTAACAAAGCATTGCAAACATGTTAACGAAGAATGTTGTCTAAAGGACATGTAAATATGTTTTTAAAGGTAAGTGCACATTGATGACTAAGTTTTCTAAGAGTCATTAATTGCTAGAATGTTCTTTAGTATAAAATTATCTTGTCAAATTGTTTTGATTTTGGTTTCTCAGTTATGTTTTCTTCTTCTTGAGACTGTTCACAAAGTAGCTGGAGATTATATAACTTAAGTTTTATTGGATAGGATTCAGTGCAAGGCACACTCATAGTTACATGTGACACAGGTTTCTGAAATTCCACAATAGCCAGTGGAAATGTTGGAAGTGTAAATAAAATACTTGCATCTAAATTTAGAGCATCTCATGACTATGTTGTCACAGGTTATATAAAGTTGTAAATTCCTACAGATCAAACTTCACTAGATTCACTATTTTCAGAAAGTTGCCAGGGCCAGAGTAGTTGTTTAGTGCTCACCTCAGAGCTTTTGAATGTTTGGGGTTGTGTTAGTAAGTTAAGTTAGTATGTGAAGTTCTTTGCAACTTCCTCTGTTTCTAGAAATAAAAATTTCATAATATGATTATCTGTGTCATCAGTTTAATAAATATTCTATATAGAAATTGTTTTACTGCTTTAACAGAATCACTTCAGTTACATGAAAATACCTTAATATTAAAAAATGTTCCTCATTTCAGCATAAATGATATGCTATTTTTATAAGTTGGTGAGGTTTCTAAATGGGAGATAAGCTGGTTTCCTTCAGGCTTATCATCTGAACAAGACACATAAAAGGTATTACTCTATAATTGCCATCGGCAATCCAAAAGATTCCATGGAGGATAACAGCTTAAAGAAGGTAATGGCACCACCAGGAGGGATGTGATATTGGACCTGGCGGTCACCAATGCAAGAGAGCTAATCATTGATGCCAAGATCGTAGGCAGCCTGGGTTGCAGTGATCATGCACTTGAGTTCCAAGTCATGAGGGAAGTGAGACAGACAAAGAGTGAAGTCAGGACACTGAATTTTAGGAAAGCTAACTTCCAGCTCTCTAAGGAGTTAGTCAACTGGACCCACTGGGAAACTGACCTAAGTGAAAGGGGAGCAGAACAGAGCTGGTAGAGAAGGGTGTTTTCCATGCAGCAGAAGAGCTCACAATCCCCAGGTGTAAAATATTAAGTAAGGAAGTCAAGAAGCCAGCATGGCTGAGTTGAGACCTGATCAAACTAATGGGCCAGGAGGAAATGAATAGGTAGTGGAAGCATGTTCAGGTATCCTCGAAAGAGAATAAGGACACTGCTCAGTCTTGCAGAGATGGGATCAGGAAGACCAAGGCACAGCTGGAGCTGAATTTGACAAGGGATGCAGAGAGTAACAGGAAAGGCTTCTATAGGTATGTCAACCAGAAGAGGAAGATCAAAGGAAGTATGCCCCCCTGGGGTAACTGGTAACAATAGCCAAGGTGAAGTCTGAGGTACTCAACAACATTTTTGCCTCAGTCTTCATCAGCAGGCTCTCTCCCAACACCTTGAGTAGACAAACTGCGTGGTGGGAACTGAGGGAGCAAAGACCCTCCTATTGTAAGTGATCAGGTTAATCACCTGTTGTGGTTTGAGGCTCTCAAACTCATACAGCTGCTCTCTCACTCATTCCCCTCTCTTTCTTCCTCAGATCGAGGGGATGGGGAGGAGAATCAAAAGAATGCAACTCCCACAAGTTGAGATAAGAACAGTTTAGTAGCTAAGGTATAACATAAATCACTATTGCAACCATCAATAATAATACAAGAGAAAATACAAGGAAAGAGAATACAACAGATCTTCACCTAATATCTAGCCACGCCACGCAGT
>JASSUY010013954.1:8988-20661 GCA_032466535.1 Forpus xanthops
GCCGCCGCCGCGCCCGCCCCGCGCCCCGCCCCGCGCACCGGGCGAGACACAACAACAACACCACGGGCAGCGCGGGGGGGCGGCACCAAGCGCCGCCGGTACCGAGCACCGAACCCCCGTACCGGGCACTGAGCCCCTGGCACTGAGCACCGAACCCCCGGGACCGGGCACCGAACCCCCGTACCGGGCACCGAACCACCGGTACTGGGCACCGAACCACCGGTACTGGGCACCGAGCCCCCAGTACCGAGCACCGAACCCCCGTACCGGGCACCGAACCCCCGGCACCGGGCACCGAACCCCCGTACCGGGCACTGAGCCCCTGGTACAGAGCACCGAACCACCGGCATCGGGCACCGAGCCCCCGGCACCGGGCACCGAGCCCCCGGTACCGAGCACTGAACCCCCGTACCGGGAACCGAACCCCCGGTACCGAGCACTGAACCCCCGTGCTGGGCACTGAGCCCCTGGCACCGAGCACCGAACCACCGGCATCGGGCACCAAACCCCCGGTACCGGGCAGTGAGCCCCCGGTACCGAGCACCGAACCCCCGGTACAGGACGGGGGGGGGGGTGGCAGCATCGCCCCCATGGTGCTGAGGGTGCTCGGGCGGGGGGGGATCACTCCCCAGGGGTGATGGGTGGCAGAGGGTGAGGCCCCGGGGGATGACGGCCCCTTGGGACAGCTGCGAGTGGGGTCCTGGTGATGGGGACCCTCAGATGTGCCACCCAATTCCTCCCCCGGGACCCCCCTTATCTGGGGCCTGGACCCCAACTGAGCAGTTGGGAGTTTCTGTGGCTGCCGGGGGGGGCAGCGTCCCCTGCTGCTGTTTGCTCTGCACCGCCGCATCCCCCGTTGCCCTCGGTGAGGGGCTGCGGTGTGTTGGGCACCTCGGTGTGCCCCGCGCTCCCCCCGGCTCAGCCCTGCAGAGGGATGCTCCGTGGTGGGAAGTGATAACTCAGCCGCATTTGCAAAACAACTTTCCTCTTGTTTATGACATAATGATCCATTGATCGTGGGTAATGTTGCGTGCCGCCGCCGCAGCCGTGCGCACAGCGCTCCCCTGGCACCCGCGGGGGCCAACCACAGAGCAGCGCTCCCACGAGGCCGAGGTGTGGGGCTGAGCCCCACGGCCCCCCCGCACCCCCCGTGTCCTCCCCGTGTCCCAGCGCCTCTCCCACGGGAGGGACACTGCCGCTTCCCCTGCATGGCTGCAGCCAGGCCTGACCCCGCTCCGCGATGACTGCGCGGGGCCTCCTGCTCCCGGGAACACCGCCGGGATCACAGCGCCGCACGTGCCAACCACAGCGACCGCCGCAGCCGGATGGATGGTGCTGGGACCGCTCAGCCCCAGGCCCCGGCGTCGCCCCGGGGGTGCCACCGCCGCGCAGAGACAGTTCTGGGACCTGTGGACACTGAGGCAAGGAGCGGCCGTGGGGGATCCCTGCTGGATCCGTTCCCTGGGATGTGGTACCCAGCACCAGGCAGGGCCATCAGCACACATAGCATCACTGCCCTGCCTGGCCCACGGCAAGAGCGCGGCCCCACATCGGCGGCTGCACTGGGGAGGAAGGACGAGCTTGTGTCCCCTGCTAGGAACAGCCCCAGGGATGAGCTGGGGAGGGAGGGGGCACTGGTACCTCCCAGTGCTGCATCACTTGTGGGGCTCAACCGTGGGGCATGAGCCATGGCAGGAGCAGGGGGAGTGTTGGGGTGGGCAGCGCCCCATATAGGGTGGACAGCACCCCATATAGGGTGGTCAGGATCACATATAGGGTGGGCAGCACCCCATATAGGGTGGTCAGGATAGCATATAGGGAGGGCAGCACCGCATATAGGGTGGTCAGGATCGCATATAGGGAGGGCAGCACCGCATATAGGGTGGTCAGGATCACATATATGGTGGGCAGCACCCCATATAGGGTGGTCAGGATCACATATAGGGTGGGCAGCACCACATATAGGGTGGTCAGGATCGCATATAGGGAGGGCAGCACCGCATATAGGGTGATCAGCATCACATATAGGGTGGGCAGCACCCCATAGAGGTGGTCAGCAGCTCATGCAGGGTGGTGCCCACCCGCAGCAGCACCGCGGGTGCCAGCGGTGCCATATATGTGCTGTGGTCACAGCCGCACCGCTCGCGTGCGCTGGGCAGGGACCGCCCCCGGTGCCCAGGACAAAGGTGGAACCGTTTCACACCGTTCCCGTATCCCGGTGGCACGGGGCAGGTGTGGTGGGGCAGAGGCCGCCGAGCTCATGACCAGAGCTTTATGGCCTCTGGTCCAAGAGCGAAGGCCGCGGTGACGTGCGGCCCTGGCTGCGTGCAGCCTGGCAGGTAGGCATGGCCCCGACGCCAGAGCCGTGGCCCTGGGGCTGCCCAGCCACAAAAGGCCCTTCCGCTTGGCCACAGCGAGCGGGATGCTCCCAGCCCTGCCTGATGCAAAGGGACGGTCCAGCTGGGCCCAGCCCCGAGTGGGACCCCCAGCGCCCCACGGGGCTCCTGGCTGGTTCGGTGCCTGCGGGCAGCCGGTCCCCACCGAGCGGGAAATGTGCCATGCAGACACAGCAGAGCGGTGCCAAGGTCGAGGCGAGCAGCGGCAGGGATGTCGCAAGCGGAGCTCACGGTGCCGCGTGGTGCCGGGGTGGCCGTGGGTGCCCTGCTCCTCAACACGATGCACCCCAGCGAGGCTTTGGGCTCCAAAACCACTGCGCTGCGCACCGCCGGCACAGCCCTTTGCCACAACGGGGACTGTGCTGCCCCCCCAACTGCATTTGGTCCTTTGGGGACTCAGCCGGACCCCGCTCCCATGGCCCGGGGGCAGAGGCTGGTGACACGCATGGATGGGGGCTCCGCAGTGGGGCTCGGCCCGCAGGAGCAGGCAGGGAGGGCGGCGCGGGGCCGGCGCCTGCCGGCAGCACCCAGGACCCGTCGGACGGGTTCTCCGGCTCTTCCCGCACCGGGACAAGCCCGGGCCGGCGGGACACGGAGCCACCGCCCAGCAGCGCAGCTGCCGGGGGGGGAGCGGCCACCGCAGCACCATGGAGGGGGTGCCCCCCGTGTCCCACCCTGCCCCGAGGGGACCGGGGCCCCCCAGCTCCCCTGCACTGCTGGGGCCGTGGGGTGCACCCCACTGCTCCCAGGGACGCCCCCTTGGTGTGAGCCCGGCCCCAGGGAACCCCTCCCCTCACATTCCCTTCCCTCTGGTGCTGCAGGCGCTGGGGGCTCAGGGCTGCCCCCATGTCCCAGAGCCGTGGTGCAGTGTGTGCCATGAGCCCCCAGGCCCAGCAGAGCCAGAGGTGCTGGGGGGACAATGTGAGGAGTCCCATGGGGCTCCCAAGCACATTGGGGTGCCCCATGCAGCTGATGGTGATGGTGAGGGAAGTGATGAAGGTTCTGCGCCCACTTCTCCCCAGCCATCAGCACCCCAGGGACCTGTGCCCTTACCTGCAGGAGCGTCCATGCTTCCATCCGCAGGCAGCACCCATTCCCAGCTGGATGCTCCATGCCTCGGGGGCAGTGTGGTGCCCCCCATGTGCCAGAGGCACTGAGCCCATGGCGATGGCCCCCACTCCCATGGGCCACGACGTGACAGAGGTTGGTTTTTATCCTTTTATTAGGTTTTGTAATAGACTAAGAGCAGAATATGAAAATCACCAGCCAAAGCACTTGAAAAAAAGGTTCAGACTGTTTTTTTTTGTTCGGTTTCGGTTTCTTTTGTCCCCAAAAAGTGTCTGTGCGTTTGCATAGGTCGGGTCTTCACGGAAGACGAGGAAAATCCAACACGTTCGACTATGTACACGCCAGCCCGGGGCCGGCACCGCTGCTATGGTACAGTGTAGATATATCTCTATAGTCGCTCTCTGTACAGTTATGTATAGGCTCTATATAGGTATGTACAGGCTGCCCAGCCCTGGGGGCCCCAGCCCTGGGCACCGGCAGGATGGTGTCAGTGGCCGGCGCAGCACCGAGCCGCATCCCCGCACATGTGGCCGCATCCATTGGGAAGGACGGGAGCGCCAGGCGGGATCAGCCCCTGCCCGCGGGCGGCTCTGTGGGCAGGGGGTGGCGATGCAGAGGGGATGGGGTCCCGGGGTCCCCGCTGGCTCTCAGCGGGCTGGGGGGCCCCATTGGCACCGGGAGCTAGGAGGCCAGCAGCGTCATGAGGAAGAGCGCGGCAGCCACGGCCAAGGGCAAGTGTTCCCGCTTGGGGCTGGTGCCGCTGATGCTCTTCTCCAGCTTGGGCATCTCCGGGTTGAAGTTGTCTGCAGGGAAGGAAGGAAGAGGAAGAAGAGGGTGAGGAGGGCGTTGGGGCGGCCCCAAACCCCTCACCCCATGGCGGGGGCACCCCCACGGGTGGCAGTGGCCGGGGGGGGGGCACACACAGGCGGCGCGGTGGGGCCAGGGGCTCTGCTGGACTCACCCAGGTCCTCGATCTTCACCTCGGGCCGCAGGGTGAACTGCGGCAGGGTGGGCACCGGCTTCTCCCCGGCGTGCGACGCTGCAAGAAGGAGACAGGGATGGGGACAGGGGCGGGGATGGGACGGGGATGGGGACCATGCTCCCGGCCGCCTTGTGCCACAGCGCCCCCCGGGGGGGACCCGCCGCCCCCCGCTGCCCCCGGGCACTTACTGGAGGCGCAGCACACGAACACCTTCATCTTGAGGCAGGCGCGGCGGTGGTTGTGCGTCGGGGTGGCTGCAAGGACAGAGCGGGATGGGGGGGCTCCGCCGCGGGCGGCCCCAGCCCCGGGCACGCGAGGGGGATGCGCTGGGATGGGGTATGGGGGGGACTGGAGCTGCCCGGGGGAGCCCTGGCGGGGGGAGGCAGCAGTGTCATCCTGCACCCCCCGGAGTTAAACCCGCAGCAGTGCCCTGCACCCCCAACACACCCATCCTGCACCAGCACCCCCTAACCCATCTGTCCTGCATCAGCACCCCCAACACCCACATCCTGCACCAGCACCCCCCAACCCACCCATCCTGCACCAGCACCCCTTAACCCATCTGTCCTGCATCAGCACCCCCTAACCCATCTGTCCTGCATCAGCACCCCTAACCCATCTGTCCTGCATCAGCACCCCCAACCTGCCCATCCTGCACCAGCACCCCCTAACCCATCCGTCCTGCACCAGCACCCCCCCAACACCCACATCCTGCATCAGCACCCCCTAACCCACACATCCTGCACCAGCACCCCCAACACCCACATCCTGCATCAGCACCCCCCAACCCACCCATCCTGCACCAGCACCCCCTAACCCATCTGTCCTGCACCAGCACCCCCCAACCCACCCATTCTGCACCAGCATACCCCAGTACCCCAATTCTGCTCCCCCACACCCTCATCTCTCCCCATGCTCCATCTCACCCCTGCATCACACCCCCCTCCACACCCCCAGCTCTCCCCACACCCCCATCCCTTAGCCTGGGGCACCCACTCCATTGGTACTCATGGGGGGTTTGCTGTGGGGGGTCCTGGCCGGGATGGGGATGCAGGAGGGCCCCTGTGGGTGCCGGGGGGTACGTACAGATGTAGTAGTACTCCTGCCCGGCGCGGAACTCGTAGCCCAGCGAGAAGGCGCTGTACCGCTGGAACTTCTCCGAGAACTTGATGGGGCTGTGGGGCGCGTGGGACCGGTTGCACTCCCATCGCTTGAAGCCCTGGCTGGTGTTGCAGGTGCGGTACCCCTCCGCGTTCACCATGTAGAGCACGTACTGCTCCAGCCGGTGCTCGGGCACCGAGGCGTTGTAGTGCGGGCAGTAGATGTCCAGGTAGTCATTGACGTTCACTTGCACCGTGTAGCCCTCCCGCCGCAGGCTGCAAGGGGATGGGGGGGCAGCGGTCAGGGACTCCCCGCGGCACCTTCCCAAAGGCCGCATCCCCCTCCTCAAAAGGACACAGGGGTTGGAGAAGGGGCAGGTTCCAGAGCCAGGAGCTCAGGGGGATGCTGAACCTCTGCCTGGAGCCCCCCCCCACTGGGACCCTTCAGCCCCATGCTCCTGCATGGGGCATCACCAGCCCGGGGGGATGCGGGTGCTGCTGCGGATGATGCTACAGATGCCCCATGCAGGGTGCAAGACAACAGAGACGGGAGGCAGCGCTGCTGCATCCCACCGGGACCCGGCCGGCAGCACCCAGGAGCGGATGGGCCCAGCGGGACAGAGGGATCCAGCGGGACGGACGGACACAGCGGGACAGACGGACTTAGCGGGACAGAGGGACCCAGCGGGACGGACGGACCCAACAGGATGGATGGACACAGTGGGACAGACAGGCCCAGTGGGACGGACGGACCCAATGGGACGGACAGACACAGTGGGACAGACAGACCCAGAGGGACGGATGGACCCAGCGGGATGGAGGGACACAGTGGGATGGACCCAGCGGGACAGATGGACCACGGGCACCGCGGGATGCGGCTCCGGATCCTCACTGCGCTGCGGTGGGTGCTCGGCGCTCCCCGGCCCCGCCACGCGCCGCAGCTCCGAGAGAGGGTTTCTCACCCCGCTCTGGCTAATCCCGTTAGTTCGTTAATGCCATAAAGGGTGGCCCTGGGGGAGCCTCATTTACATTGATTAGGAGCAGCAATCCCCTCAGATCCACTCAGGAGCCGCTCCGCTGGCTCCTAATCCGCGGCCATTGGAGATCCCGGCCGCAGTAATCCCCACTGCCGTGCTGACCCGCTGCTCCTGCAGATTAATTACAGCTCGGCCCTCGCCCCACTGCCCCCCACACCCACCGCTTTGGGGTCCCTCACTCGGCAGCATCCCAGCACGTGTGGATCCCTGCTGTGCATCGCTCAGGCTCGGGGCGCCTTTCCCCACTTGTCATAGGATCATGGAATGGTTTGCGTTGGGAAGGACCAAAGGCTCCTCCAGTTCCAACCCCTGCCACGGGCAGGGACACCTTCCACCGGAGCAGGGTGCTCCAAGCCCTGTGGCCAACCATGAGCATTGCCAGGGATGGGGCAGCCACAGCTGCTCTGGGCACCCTGTGCCAGCGCTCAGCACCTCCCAGGGAAGAGCTTCTGCTCAGTCTCCAACCTGAACTTCCCGTTTGTCTGAACCCATCACAGTCCTGCCCCTACAATCTCCGATGAAGGCGACTCTCCAGCATCCTTGTAGCCCCCTTCAGACACTGGGGGCTGCTCTGAGGCCTCCATGCAGCTTCTCTTCTCCAGGCTCAGTGTTCTGAGCCTAGCGCAGCCCATTCCCGACAGAGCAAACCCGGGTCTGCAAACGCAGCCCTTGGGGTCCCCTCACCCCACGGGGGGGTCCCCTCACCCCACGGGGGGGTCCCCTCACCCCACGGGGGGTCCCAGCCCCCAAGGCTGCCAAGGCTGGGCAGGCAGCGGGCAGGGCCGCGTGTGCAGATCCTCACCCAGCACCAGCACCCCTGGCGCTGTTTGGGCAGCCCCGCACCCCACCAGCACCCACATCACCCACAGCGGGCAGGGGGAGCCAAAGGGGTCCCTGTGTCTGCCGTGCAGAGGGGCCATGGGGGGGTCCCGCTGCCCTCATCACCCACGGGGCAGGAAGCCCCACGCGGCACCTCCCGCACCGCGCAGCCGCTATCCCGGCAGCCGGCGGGCAACTCCTGCGCCAGCGAGGTGCTGAGGCAGCCACCCTTGCTCAGCACCGGGCGCCGGGACCTTTCATCTTCCGCCTTTGATGTGGTGGGGAGAGGAGGGGGAGAAAAGCCTCGTTATTAAAGGAACGGCCCCGAGGGTCAAATCGCAATTAACTCCGTGCAGGATGCAGCGCCGGGACGCGGGCGCGCCCCAAACGGGGCCGGTGCCCACCGCGGCGCTCCAGGTGTGTGCCCGCAGGATTGACCCCTTGGTGCATCTCCCACCCTGTCCTGTGGTGCTGGGACCCTTCCAACCCCGGGGACTTCCCACTGGGGCTCATGAAGAGCGTGGCTCCTCGTAAACAGCCTCGCTAAGGAGCGCTGCCGCGCTGGAGCGCCCCATTGGACCGGGGCACAGCAGCACCACAGCAAAGGGGCACCCGAGATGGGGATCAGGAGCCCTGCTGTCTATGGCAGTGAGTCCCAGGGGAGCTCACAGGCATCAGAGCATCGGCACCAGGTGGGGGGGGTAAGGGGAATGGCCCCCGTGGCCAGAACCAGGGGCTCTGGAAGCGACTTTGGCCGAACCACCGCGCCCCTGCCCTGCTCGGCTCCTGCACCGCGTGTGCAGAGCAGCACCCACGGAGCTGAGTGCCCCCAGTGCCGCCCCCAGAGCGCCCTGAGCACCAGCGACGGGGGAGCTGCGTGAGGACGGAGCCCCCGTCCCGCCGGGGCCGCGGTGCAGTGCCCCAAGGGTTAAGCGCAGGAGCGGAGCGGGCAGCATCACTTCTGCACGACTGCGTTTGTAGAGCAGGGCTTTGCGAAGGCAGCGGTACCTTCCGGCAGCCTGTCTGCGCCGGGCGGATGGACGGCCCCGGCAGCACCGTCCCGAGCACGCGCTGGGCTCGGCGCCCACCGGCCCGGCACCGGCGGGACCGCGGTGCTTCATCGCTGAGCAGGGGCGGCAGCTCCGCTCCCACCGCTGCCGAGCACCGCCGCGCCGCCGGCAGCGCCTGGTGCACTGCGGTACGAACCGGCGCACCAGACCCCTGCCCGGACCGCCGCGGGCCGGGGAAGGCCCGGAGCGGGGCACAGGCAGAGCCGGGCTCCGCAGCCCGCGCTGCGAGGAGGATGTGGGTGAGGGCGCGGTGCTCCCAGCACCGCTGTGCCCCCCCAGGCGCAGCGTGGCCCCTTTGTTTGGCTCCAGCAGCGTCGCCCTTTGGCACATCCGGGGCGCATCGATCAGGAGGGAACAAAAAAGCGCCGTTGATTTATGCGGTTTCATTCCAGCGGCCGCGAGAGGTGGAGGCGCCTCCATCCCCGCTGCGGTCCATCGGGACAGACGGACTCCCCCCCGGCCCTCCCCACGCAGCAGCGCTGCGCAGTCACGGCGCACAGACGGCCGCGCACACGCGTGTGCAGACAGTGCGTGCGCTGCAGCCCACGCGCCCCGGTGCCACGGCCCGGCCCGGCGCGGACACCGCAGGCATCACCGGCACACGGCCACCTCCGGAACTGGAGATGGGGGATGCGGCACCGGGCACTGTGCGGCCGTGGGGCAGTGCACACTGTGGGGTGGTGGGCACAGCCCTCAGCAAACAGCCCGGGACCCCCAGCGCTGCCCCACAAGTACCCACACACCCTCCATCCCTATTGACAGCCACACGATCCCTTTAATCCTTGCTAAAGCCCGGACCTTCCCCTTTGCTAACAAGATCAATGAGGTTTCTAATTGGGTTTTAATTAAACCATCAATCTGCAACCAGTGACTCAATTACCAGCCTGGGCAGGAGCAGGTGGCCCTGGCCCTGTTGCACCCCAGGACAGCCCCCATGGTCTCATCCCATGGGATGCCACGGCCCCTTCCTCCCATGGGAACACTGTGGGCCCTGGCAGCACTGCCAGGGCTCGGTGCTGCCCGGCACAGTGACCCACGGCACCCTCAGCGCCACAGCCGGCACCCACGGGTGGCAGGGGGCTCTGCACCCCATGGGACCGCCTGAAGGGCACCGCCATGGGGTGGCAGCTGATGAGAATCGGGCTGATGCGCTGGAGGGATGCAGTAGGGCACAGCCCCAGTGTCAGGGTCCTGCCCCAGTGCCTACAGAGGACGCAGTGATTTGGGTGCCCCGGACCCTCCCAGGCCCCCCCCTCCTCTCCTGGGCAGATGCTCCCCAGGCAGCGGCAGCTCCACACAAGGGCTCTCGAGGGCTCCAGCTCCCACTGTCTGCAACACAAACTGAACCGGACAGAGGCCGGGAGCGTGGCGGCGGCACCGGCAGCCCTGGGGAGGCCACACAGGATCCCGGGGCCTCCCTGAGCACCGCTGCGCTCTGATCCTGCTGCCTCAGCCATGCAGCAGCACCCTGAGCATCCCCGTGTCACAGCACCGCGCTCCGCTCCCCCATGGCACTGGGTGCCACGAGGCGCCCAAAACAGAACGAGGGTCACAGTGTGCTCTGCCCTGGGGGGCTCCTGGGGGCTGCAGCAGCTGGGGGGAGCTGACCGTGCCTGTGCCAACACATGGGGCAGAACCTCCGTCCCCTCCTTGGCACCTGGGAGAGCCAACAGGCATCCTGACACGTGAGGGCCCGGCTCGGCGGGGGAGCCCTCGGCCCCACACCATGGGGCACCCCACAGATGCATGTTCCTACCCCCAGGGATGCCACCCCCTCAACGCCAGCGCCAGGGCAAAGGCCGCCTCCACCTTTGCCCTCTGTGCCATGTGCTGCCTGTTCCCAGCAGGATTTGGGAGCAGGGGGCAGGGATCAGCCAAGGACCACCCCATGCCCCGGGGCTCGCTCATTGCCATGGGCAGAGGCAGCAGGACAGACAGTGCAGCCGGAGCAAGGACTCGACCACATCCCACCTTCACACCTCCCTGGAGCAAACCCACCTGCGGGCGATGCGCTGCGTGCTCCATGGCCTGCCCAGCCCCACAGCACCACCAAAGCACCCCTGGGCCCACAGCGGTCTCAATGGGGCGGGCCCACACCAATGGGAGACACCATAAATTTATGGGGCGCCCATCACAGCCCCCGAGGAGCACGGAGGAGCTGAGCCTGCAGCACCCCCAGTCCCCAGAGGGCCATGCGGGGGGGTTCATTGCTGGGCTTTGCCTCATTCCCCCCATCATTTATCCCACCCCGACACCGCGCGGCTGCAGTTGCGGGTGAGCTGCCGCTGCCTCCCAATAAATATCAGCTCCGGAGTCCCTTGGACACGGCTCTGCCGCAGCGGCGCCCGTGCCCTGAGCCGGATGGGTGCGCAGCGGGTGCGGGTGTCTGCCTGTGCCACCCCACATCCTCACCCCGCGTGTGCCCCCACCGGGGCAGCGCCGGGTCAGGGCGCGTGGCTCTGGTGATGGGGAGGGATGGACGCCCCTTGGTTGTGGCAGGGTGATGGCACCCGCCAACGCCCCGGCAATGTCACGGTGAGGGGGTGAGGCCATGGGGGACCGTGTGAGGGTGCAGGGGATGGCGAAGCGTGGCCAAGCGCCTCGCCATTGTGCTGCGCCTCGGCACGTCGCACACACGCACGATTTATGGGGCCCGAGCTTCCGTCTGGAGACACAACCTCAATGGGAGGGGACGGAGATGCGGGAGGGACACACACACACACACACACACACGTCCCCGCAGCACACAAAGGGCCGAGGGGAGCCCGTGGTACCCGGGGCACACCGGGTACCGGGGGATGCTCGGTTGGGTGTGAGGCCCCGCCACGCCCTCACACCGGGAATGGGAGATGGGTTCAGCTCCGGCTCCCCACGGACCCACCGGGCACCGCGGTCCCCACTCCCATCCCTCCCTGCCCATCGCACCCCACACCCCGGGTCAGCCCCATCGCACCCCCACACACCCGGGAAAGGGGGGGGGGGTATGGGGTAAGGGCACGGCACAGCCCCGGTACTGAGCACGAGGGCGGTGCCGGGGGTCCGGGGTCGCCCCCCGGCTCTGCTCCCTGTGGTGGTCCCCACAACACCTCCGCCCCCCCCGTCACCCCCGCACCGGGAGCTCCCGGCCCCGCCGCCCCCGGCTGCTGCCCGGGGATGACCCGGGCGGGCGGGGGGTCCCTGCCGCCCCCCCCGCGGTGCCGC
>JASSUY010013955.1:0-23807 GCA_032466535.1 Forpus xanthops
TCAGAAAGTCCTTGGTCAAACCAAAACATTCCAAGCCATAACTATAAACACTGGTGTTATCAGCACCGTTCCCAAGCCAAAAATCCATAACACAGCGCTACACCAGCTACTGCTTAAAGGGGAAAAATGACTGCTGCTGCTGAACCCATGACACTATAGATTATAGATTTTATGTAATCATATAATTATTTAGGGTGGAAAATTCCTTAAAGATAACGGAGCTCAATTGTTAACCCAGTAGTGCCAAGTCCACCAGTAAATCTTTTCCCTGAGTGCCACATCTACACATCTTTTAAGTACCTCCAGGGCTGGTGACTCAATCACTTCCCTGGGCAACCTATTCCAGTCCTTCACTACTTTTCTGGTGAAGAATTTTTTCCTAATGTCCAATCTAAAGCCTGGTGAAATATGAGTCCATCTCCTGCTGCCCCAAATAATGTTTTCACCCTTCTTTTATTTGCTTTTTGGTTTTGTTTGCTTTTTTGTTTTTTCTTATCCCACCTTAATAGTTTTATGTAGTTAACACAAATTGAAAAACCGATCTTTATTAGGTTATTAAGCTCTGTTATAAATTCATTTCAATAGTAAGAAAGAGGAAAGATTTGCACAATAGAGATCTTCTGCTTTGCATCAAGAAGGTCTGTGCAAGACAGAAGAGAAAATAATTGGTTGCTATACTTTGTTTAATCTATAGAAGGATAAAATGGATAAACCTTGCGTGTAAAAGGGCATCAGTAAGATTAAACACTTAATTATGGTGATTCTAACTTACATTACCAGGGTTAAATCCAGGGTGAGAAATTTTCTACCCCAACACACTGGCAGGGGAAATTTTCACCTTTTTCTGAAATAAGCCCGAAAAATGTTCAGGCATTAACAGCAAGGCAGTCATGTACCTCTTCTGCAACTGTGTTGGCACTGAAAATTTTAATCAGTTGGGTTAAGAACAATTACTTTCAAAGCAGCGTGTGAGAATGTACCCAGAATTGCACCCATTAGTTTATGTTTCCTCTAACTAGTTAGCAGTTTTTGCTTTAGTGTCTCCATTTGTGAAACAACAGATTATTATTATTATCACTGAAGGGGACTGTTGGAGGCAGTGTTTGAATTTAAAAGGTTTTGTGTGATCTTAATAACTTGTTCTCTACTTCAGACAATAAAGGGAGGAAGAAAATCACCAGAACTGAACACCTGATATCCTTTCCCAAGTCCATCAGCCTCATCAGACTCAATCTATTTACATTAGCATTTATTCTTCTCTTTCTTTACCTCTATGTATGTTTATCTTCCTTCTTTTTATGAGTCTTCTCAAAGAATGACAGCTTGCAGCTCCGGTGTCTCAGCTACTTCTGTGTTTTTGAAAAATTCATGGTGATAATTGTTTAAATATTCTGCTCACATTAACGATGTTATGACTATCACATTTAAATAGATACCTGTATTAGCTATACATGTATAAATATACACATAGTCACTAGGTAGTTCAATTCCTTAGAGAAAATATAAATGGATACTAACTTTCTTAACCTCTTTTGTCTCAAGGAATGATACATGGTGGTAATGGATAGAAAGAGGCAAAAGACTGATTCAGTAGCTCTGAAAATCATTGACCATCTGCAACTGATGTTCTTCCAGCAAAGAGATATGTCTCTATGTATGGTATGTACTTCATTGTTCCTACAGGCTGAATTCAGCCATGCCATTCCAAACAGCACTCCACTTCTTTAAAGGAATGACTATTAGTAGGAAAAAGATGAAACAATTTGCCCCCAAATCACAGTGTGAGATTGTAATTCCATCTTTGATAGGAAATTTCCCAGGCTTTTCCAACCAGACCTTCTGGACCTATGAAGACTGTGATTTGGCAGCTGTGGTTTGATTTCTGAGGCTGAGTATAGTTATTTTGGAGCTCATACATACTCTTCTATGGTTAAGGAGAGGCATCCTGTATATATGAAGTTCCTGTCACAGTTCCCCACACTGTGATGTGAAGGGACCTCCCCTGCTGGCTCTCCAGAATGCTATCCACCTGCCAAGTGCAGCCAAGCCACTGTACTCCACTATACAACCTCATATGCTGGACATGACAGCTGGTACCCTACTGACTTCAAGCAAAGACAGTTTAGGCAGGTGAGATTCAGGTTCAGTATTGAGCACAAACACTGTTCAATGGCCACATCTTTTTGCAAGTTGTGATAAGAAGAAAGAGATAACAGGGAAGTGGGTGGGAAGAAAGAGTATAGAAATGGGTAAAGCTGGGGGATAGCTACTAGAGCAAAAGATTTCCTGCTTCCAGGTCACTAAGATATACTGCCTCCCACCCAATAGCTAAGAAGATTCAGGGAAGGGATCATAACTCTCTCTGATACGGTCCCTTCCTTGGGCTGCTCCCAGAGATGCATCATTACATGCCACCCCGTACTCAGGATGCAGCCTAAGGGCATGATGTAGCCCACAGACACCAGTGATGGAAAAGACCTATTAGGTCCATTTAGCCAATCCCCCAGACATTGCAGGGGCCTTCCCTTCCTGCTACGTCCAGCCTTGCTAGCCTTGGGCATGAAGCTGTCATATAGCTGATGGGTTTGCCACTTCACAGGCTCACATGTTTCTGGGACTTCTGATACTGGGCTTCAGCCATTTTTCAGATGCATAATAGATGATGGTTTTGTGACTGCAAAGTCCCCATGACCCTCAATGTGTCAATGTGGGTAACAGCACAATCTTTAATGTTGTTTGGGTTGACAGTACAGCACCTGTAGCAGATGAAAGTCAAAATAGGGTCTGTGAACAGCAGAGTTGATCTGGTACAACCTGGGACATGCTCAGGAGTGGTACAGAAGTAATTTTTTCTGAGTAAAGTAGGGAAAAAATGGCCACAGTCTGTGGTAGGTGTGTGGGTATGTTACAAAACAATAGCTAAAGTGTTTAGCATTCGCAGTGCTCCTCTGAGGGCATCTTCCTCATTCAATGACACGAAGAGCAGGAAAGGTTGAGTTCGTGCTGACTCAAGCCTTCAAAGTCCACATGACACATTGTCACAGGAGGCTTTTTGCCCTTAGAACAGAATGGCAACAGATTTGGACCTGAGACAGCATGGGGTTTTTTTTGCTTATTTTTATGGGGCTACAACAGTATCTATTAGTTCATAGTCCTGGCACATCTCCATATTGCTTCCCTTGTTTTTCCCTATTTAATATTCTACTCTTCTGTCCAGAAATTAAGGGAAGTAGGGAGCCAAGTTTATATCCATCTCTTATTCCTTTTGTTGCCTTGCCTCTTCTTCCTTTGCTAGAGGCACAGCATAAGCAAATAAATCACTCTATTTCTCTTACCTGACTCGATTCAAAGTGCAAGTAGTTCCTTTAGGAGCATCAGAACATTTTATTCCCCTGCATGATAGCTGAATTCACACTCCATTGCTTGTAAAGCAAAAAGTTAAAAGAAATAAAGGCAAAGAATTAGTACATGTATGTCTTAAAGAAAATTAAATTCAATAGGGAAAAAAGTGGAGAGTGAGATACCTGCAGAGGGAGCCACAAACACTTGTGTGCTTTCTTAAGGATTTAAAAAATGGAACCAAGGTACAAACAAGAGCCGAGAAAAGTGGTGGGTTTTTTTTGTTTGTTTTGGTTTGGGTTTGATTTTCTTGTTTAAATCATCCTCCTCTTTAGAATTTAAGAATCTAGATTTCCACTGTAAAGAATTTAGTAAGTCACACTGCTTAGCTCTTTTCAGAGTTCAGGCAGTCAGTGATGCAGTATTAAGACTTAAATCTAAGTTTAATGGGATTAATCAAGCATTCTCTCACTGGAGAGTAGAGGTGGAACCTTGAAAGTCAGCATAGTGAGAAGCCAAAATGTTAGATGGGTAAATGTGGGTGGGGAGAATTTCATTCCTCTTTAGAGTGCCTGTGTCCCTGCCTGCATAGATATGGTGCCTGTGTCCCTGCCTGCATAGATATGAACCACTTTCTACCTCGCTACCACAGCATTAAAATGGAAACTATACCTTCCCTTACAGTGGAAGCTTTAGGAGGGCATAATTATATTAATTTTGAAAGATTACACCTGCATAAACATGAGCACCAGGGCTAAATAAGTATCTTAAAAATTTACTATCAGGAAGTTTAAAAAACTGTCAAGCCTTTGCAGTGTTTCCTCATATCTCTTTCCCTCGCTGCTCTGAACTTGTCAGTTCCCCATTGTGAGTTCCTTCTGCCACCTGAGCTATCGCTGTACTCATGCCCTGAGCGCTAGTTGGTACAGGCTCTAAACCCAATGCGGTGTTTACTACTACTTTAACCACTATAACTACTTTAACCACTAACTCCTTTTAATCACTACTTTAGCCTATAGTGGTTAAAGACAACATTTCTTAGAGGCCATGAAGTCTCTTCTTTGGAAGTAAAGACTTCCTTTCTCAGAACCTTCTCAGTGAGGCAGGAGCTGCAGACCTCATCTTGGACCTGCCTGGTTTCATAGATGAAGCATGGATTCTCACAACTGAGTTTGCATCCCACAGGTCTTACCTTTTCCTGCCTCAGAAGTTTGCGATCACAGGTCAGTGAATGAAGTACAGTTGAGTGACCTCATAGGTGGCCCAGCAATGAGTCACGTGTGACTCAGTGTTAGCAGGAAAAAGCATGTAGTGTAAATAAACAACCGGGACAGAGACTGACAGCTAATGCCCATAATTGAAGGAGGCCCAGAGAAGGATATTTAACACAGTTACTGTATGCCCCAATTTGCCTGAGATGATTATAAAATATAGACATTCCAGGTCCCAACAAAAATATTTAGAGAATGAAATTAGGCATTGGTCTTGGACAAACAACTTCCTTTATTTGCCTTTCTTAATTTCTGGCCCTGCCAACTTACTGTTCCAGTCCCCTAGATGATGGATAAGACACAGGAGCCTGTGCTGTGAATCACAAAACCCAGTGGTGAGCTGGGAAGTGGAGCTGTCCTTCATTGTACAATCTGGTGATGGACACTAATCAGCAGCCCTAGCTCTTTGTACCTTATTCACAATGTGCTTTTCTTCGCTTCTTAAATGACCTGTCAAAGTATCAGTTATATAAGAAATTCTGTGATGTCTCCTTGACACAAAAGAATGTGAGAATATAAGACTGTGTCATTAAGCCAATTGGATTTTATCCTAGGCATCCTCCTGTCTTTATTCCATTACATCATTGTGTGCAATCAATTGTTGGTATTTAGTTTCGACAATCTGCTCAAACTTTCTGAGATCTAACTTGAAAACACTAAGATGCTTTTGCCACTCCATTATGCAGTGTTTTTTCTTGGTCTTGCAAGGTATTGGTAGAAACAAGCCTTTTGTTCCAGGAAGCTAAACTAGTCTTTTCCACTCTACCATCTTTGGGATCAACACTTCCTTCTTAATTCCCATTTAAATAATATTTGTTGGAAGCTAGGCAACCAAATTTTACAAATATTTAGGATTGGGCCTCATCTGCATTTACAAACTCACCAATATTTCTTGATCTGTACTGGAAACTTTTCTCCAGCAGTATCTGGGAATTATATGTCCTTTGTTCACAGTTGTGTATGTTACTGGATACAGTGTATTCTGCAAATAGATTTCATTCACAGATCCTTGTCCTCCTTCCTTTCATTATTTTTCCCCAAAGGTGTGATCTTATATCTTGGCCTTATGGATGGGAAACTAGCAAGCATGGTGCTAGCACCAAACTGGAAGCATACAGCCAAAACTCCTTTAATTAGGTGCCATAGTTTGCCAAGCAAGATGTGTAGCTTTAAAAAGTTATGATCTTGGCCCAGCGCAGTGGCCCCAGCTAGTTCTGTCCCTCTTTGAGATTCCTTGCCTTGTTCTATGCTGTATGTTGTCCCCTATGGGGAAGTCTTCTGGTGAAAAAAATCAGAAAATATGGTTTTCCTCTCTTTGAAATAAGCATAAGGATCAAGGATAAGAATAAAATTTCATTTTAGTGATACTCCTTTTTTGTTGTTGCTTCTACAGTTGTACCTGGAGTTGAAAACTAAGCCAGGACTGGTGAGATTATAGAAGAGAGATTCTCTCTCAGATAATCTAAGTGCTGTTCATCAAAAGTGCATGCCATTTTACACAGATGTAGCTATATTTGAGTCAGACATTTCATACAGCTCTTTGGACTTCCTCTGGAAGAAACTGGTAGAGAAGTGGGGATACCTCCAGACAAAGAAGAGATTCACTCAATTTTCTATGATAGAGGGATAAAACACCTTCTGGAGCTGTCCCAAGTATTAGTTCAAACTACTTCTTAATTATAAACATTTTGTGTGGCATGTTTTTGGCCTGTCCCTGTTAGAATTCTCTAGACTTTTGTTTGGAGGTTGCAAATATCATGGAATGTTTCTAACACAGACAAAAATGGATCAGGATGGTTCCTTTAAACTTACACAGCCCTTC
This sequence comes from Forpus xanthops, assembly GCA_032466535.1. Lineage (NCBI taxonomy): Eukaryota > Metazoa > Chordata > Aves > Psittaciformes > Psittacidae > Forpus > Forpus xanthops. The sequence continues at coordinate 6,433 of JASSUY010013955.1, forward strand.
AACTCTATGCCAGCAGGTTTTACGGATTCACGCACCTTGATATGCCCTTATCCTAAAACACAGACTACAGAGCACATCTTCTGTTCCATGCTGTGAATGCACCCCTTGGGGGGCTGCAACAAAATTATCTCATAATTTAGGAACATTTTATGTTAAATGCACATATGCATACACACATTGCTGAACATGTCTTACAACCACAGGGCATTACAGCAGAGCAGGAAGCAATTCAAATCCAGATATTGTGCAAGGTGAACATAGTATGTGCATCACACTTGGTTTAGAGGCTATAGAGTTGTCTCCATCCCTGTTTTATGCAACAATTAGAATTGCAGAGTAATTTAGGTTGGATACAAATGAAGTAAATGTTGGAAGTCATCTGGTCCAATTCCCTCCCTAAAGTAGGGTAACTTTTGGATTAGGTGTATTGATCTAGCTTAGCTTTTTGAAGGTTAAATTAAGTTATAGTTATGCTGTTCCCAAATATTAGCAGGAGTTTGGTACACCTATTCTGGGCCACAGGTATTCTGATGCTTGCAATATAAATTCAGTTTTTCAGCTGTCCAGTTGTTGTGAGTGAAAAACAGAATTAGATCTCCTGACTTACCTCCAGGACATTATGACTAATTTTGTGTTAACCCAACAGTCATAGATATTTGCCATTGCTGGAACTCATCTTTATCTACAACTATGTTATTAAAAAGTCACCCTCATGCTTTTGGGTCTACAAATTCGGATTTTTCCTAAACACCCCCGGCACTGTTTGGGAAATAGCACAGGGACAATTCCTGATAGTTAACTTAGATACAGGTATTTTAATTTAAGGGGAATAAAGTTTAATTGTGTAGGTGTACCCCATTCCATGTTACTTAACCTCCATGCCTTGCAGCTACACTTAATTTTACTGCAAAGACATAGCCAGCACCTCTCCCTTAGAAATAAATTTTATGGGTTTTTTTCCCCATATGGTCTAAGTGATCCTCTCCAAGGACAAGTGTAATCTCCTCTCCATTTTATAGTGGTAAAACCAAAATACCTCATAGACCATATATGGTAATGGAAATCTTTAGAAGAGATTTTATCATATTCTCCTTGCAGTACTAAGTAAAACAGTACTTGTGGTATTTCATTCTCACTATGCCATGTTGCTTAATCACATTATACAGTGCTTTCATTTGCTCTAATTCTTCTTTAGTTGGAAGCTTTTTCTGCTCTGAGTAGAACATTTACAACCTGCCTTTTTACTGTTCATGCAAAAAGTAGCATGTTTTTAACTTCTGAAAACTCATTCAAGGAGACAGCATCATTTTTGTACATGGTGTTCTCTGAGAGTGCTGCGCATCCTGCATGCTTGGTTGGTAGCAACTTAATGCTGTCACGGTCCTCCAGGGGCTTGTCCCATGGGGTTGTAATTAACTTTTAATGTCTGCCTTCAGGGCAAAACACTTAAGGGGTTAACCAGTTTTCTCCAAAAGAATGAATAGTTAAATGCTAGCATACGTTTATCAATATATTCCGCAATGTGGAGGAAAATACCTAGATACATTTTCTTCTGCTTGTATCATATTTGTCTTATTCAAAGCCACTTGCCAGCTTAAGAGTGGTGATTACCGTTCCACTTTTTATAATATAAATGTTCTTGCTACATGCTTAACACAATCTTACTAAAGTAGCTGAGTCAGTGTGAAACTTTGTTGGATCAGATCTCATTGGCATTTAACCACTGCAAGCATTTACAGTCTTTCTTTCTCCCTTAAGTACATGTTGCATCATGCTGAGACCTAGGAGAGTGTCTTAGTACAAGGACATATATGACTTTGAACTAAACCATAAAGACTTGACTTATAAAATTACCAGAGATATGGGAAAGATTACTATATAATTACTTCATCAACTGACATCAGTGAGAATCAATTCCTAAACAAAGTGTCACCTGAGAGGTAGTAGGGTATCCAAGGCATCTATTCATTTCTTAAAATGAAACTACACATCTATATTTGGTGAACCCAACCTTAAATTTCAGTGTCCTCAAAGGACTCAATAAGCAAGATTCAGATCCTCAAGCACGGATGTCTAGAGCTATTTCAGTAATTATGGGCTATCCTGTTAGTCCAGAAGTCCCTTGATACCCAAGAGCAACCCCAGTGACACCAGGTCATTGTGTTAAGGAAACAAAATTCTTACTGAATTAAAACCATAAAAACTGACATCTTTCTGTGGCCATCTGACTGAGTTCCAAATGAACTGTTGTATTTGTAGTTTGCAGGCTAGCACAAAAGCATCTGACTTGGAAGCAAGAAGCTTAGCAGGAGGGTTGTCTGGCATCTTATTCTGTAGTCACCACATCTGCTGCGAGCTCTCAGCACTGCATGGTGTGGACATGCCTCGAAGGTCTGTTCTAAGACTGGAGCAAGCCAGTGAAAGAAAGGCCAGTGCTCTCAAAGCGAGCTGAGTGAGTCCACAAAGGGGGTTGAACTTCTCAAGAAGCTGAAAGATTGAAAAAATAAAAAACAAACCAAAACCATTTCGGCCCAACTTTGCTCCTGTATGCTGGGCTCTGATTTTTATTTTTCTTCATTGATGTACAGTCCATGAATCTTGAGAGAGATTTAAGGGAGCATAATATAGTATAACATTTTTTTCCTTTTATATCTCCAAACTAATTCATTCTGTTCTTAAAGAAGTTGCAATAGATTCAATTGCTTTAATGACAGACACTACAGATGGGGAAATGCTTGGATAAAACATTTATATTCTGTGGGAATTTAGCTCGAGATTCTCTAAGGTATGCTAAAATCAGGATACAGTAATTCAGGGGCACTCTATTCTAACCACTCCAAACCGTCATGTCCCACAGGTTTGGACAGTCACGTTTCCAGACTCAAATTCATCACCTCTGGTGAGTACAGCAAACTGCTGGCACACCACCATGTTCTTCACCAGGAAAGCCTAGCCTTTCAGCTGTAATATCTCATGGCCTCCCTGCTTATCAGTATCAGAAGCTAATACCAGTCTCTATGATCTACTGAGCCTGAAAAGTGGGCACATTTTGCCTTGTCTGCTGTGGGAGCACAAACCTTCAGCATTTTGACAGCTAAAATCTCCAGAAGCTGATTAAAAGGTGTAGATAGAATCAAATTATTACATGGCTTAACCACTTTTCATTCATATATATTAAATAACAAACTCCAGGATGATGATGATCCCACTTTTAGAGTTGGATGGGGACAAGACTTAAAAAAATAAACTGTTTGTCCTCACACTGCTTAGCAAATTAGTAACGCATGTAAGAGCCAAGGTCTTGTGAGCAATAGTCTTTCAGCTGACCACACTGTACAATGACTGTACAATGTTGCAGTGAAATATCTGCTGGCTTCAGGCTGTTAATTCTCTGCATTGACAGCCCATTCCATAAAGACACAACTGAGCAACATTAACTTTTATACGCAGTCATTTCCCTATTGTTGACTTGATCTAGTCTCACTGGAGAGCTGCTGTCAGTATTCCTCAAAGAAATTGGGCTACATTAAACACCTTCAACTGGTGCTGAAGCAGAAACTTGCAGTCCTCAGTCAAATATAGCTACATTTGCAAAAGGGAAAAAGTGAAAAGGAAAGGGCCTGATACGTAGCTTATTAGGGATTTCAGAAGACACTTTATACACTTGTCTGTGTATTTTCTGTGACTCCAGAATGTGTCTTTGACTTTCAATTTGTGAAGTCTGATTTATAAACCAATTCTTCTACATGTCAAGGAGCGCAGCCATGAGGTAAGGCCTCGTAAACCATATCACAATGTTGTCTTCAGTGTTTTTAAGGCTCATACATATATTTATGAGCCAAGAGTCAACCTTAAACAGCAGATTTCATTGATGTTAGGAGACATTTGGGGTAGCAATCACTGCAATGACATGTGGTATATAGAATTTCACTGTGACACTTGGTAACTTCCAGTTAAATCATCCACTTTTAAAGAACATCTCAACATTATGAAATCAAAAGAAAGTAATACATACCTCTTCCACAATCCTCTCCCCTTGGTATTATAAGAAACTAAAACCGTGTCAACTTAGACTGCATGTTCTTCTAAATTAGTCTCCTTTTCCAATACTGTTGGAGTGGGTGGACACTGTAAGAGTAAGGTCCCAGTTCACATCCAGAAATAGCATAATTATCTTGCTTTTGACTCACTCATGCTCTTTTTTAAGTCTACAGTTATTTAACATTCTTCCATACAATCATATAATTCTTCAAACTCTTCCATAGTAAACAAAAAGTTAACGTTTTATGAAAACTATATGATAACAGATTGGAAGTATTCTATATTGTTGTTAATAAATTACATTCATTGTAATTAGCACACTTTTTGAAAGTAATCTTAGCTGAAGCTATGTAGATATAACTGAAATTGAATCAAAACTTTTTTTCCTGAAGGATCTGCTTGGAGCTGAAGAGAACTAATAGGAACTTTTGATCATTTGATATTATCTGAATTGCTGCACAACTGAAAACTTTAATTTTCCATCTAGTCAGTTAGTACTCATGCAAGCAAGTTTCAGAGTATACAGCAGAAACTATCTCCAGAGAGGATTTTTATTTAAAAACTTTTTTGTGCTGGTGGTAGGAAGTGGTGTAGCTCTTTTATAGCATAGACATGAGAATGGACTTGGTACTGGTGTAAATGAAGAATATTTTCACAGATGGATTGAAGTGGTCAAGTATGACTAACAGTATCGTAGACATCTCTATTTGAGCTAAATTACACTGTCTTTTACTGACAGTGGAGAAAAACTGACATGCCTCAGACTTTCCTACCCCTTAACTTACTCTTTTCTTTGATCTTAATTTAGAGGCAACTCTTAAATCCCTGCAAATGTCAGATACAATTGAAAACTGATTCTTTTTTGGTATGCTAGCATTTGTTTTCCCAGTATCAGCTCTATGGAAGATAAACAGGCATTTAGTCTGAGCTAACCATGTACATGCTCATTTTCTGTGGAGAAAGAAGTCTTTCCACAGGATTGTGGAAAGCCATTGCAAGATCAGTGTGACAAATGGCCTCACTGCAATTACTTTTCTCTCTCTCATGCATATAGAAATCCACAGGTTAAATTAGACTGTACCTTCCAGTGATTACACTTAGGTGTGTTTAATTTTCCTCTCAGTGATATCCACAAAGCACCTGCTTATATATACATATGAGAAACACACTCATGAGGAAAAGCTATCGTGCTAAACTTTAATGGTGTCAAGAAATATTCTATTTTTAATGTCAAATTGTTTATCTTCTTTTTCCCCTTTAAAAACATGGTCTTAACTATTAGTTACTCTGCACGTTCTTCAACTTTTTTCTTTGTGGAATACCTAAGGAAAAAAATCTCAGACTTTAAAAGATGTTTCAACTTTTAGTAATTAGGCTCTGGTGAGCATTGCAAGAATATTTAATTCTCTGCTGCTCCATCTGAAGAGGATCTGGAGACTTACAAAGAATTACAAGAACACAATTTACAAAACATAAAGCGCATGTTGTCAAAGCATTCTCTGAAAAGCTTTCAGATGAGAAAGTTTTCTAGTGTTTCTTTAGAAACAGGCAGTGGAGAGAGTCTCACGGCATTAAGGTAGTTTTGTTTTGTTTTTTACTCCCATACATAAGAGCAACTTGTTGTTTTTTTTCTACCTCATGATCACTCTCACAGATGAGCATTAGAGAGAATTTGGAAATGGAAGGACTTTCTGTCGACAGCTAGCAGGGTCAATTCAGTGTGGCAGCTGCGAGCTGGTGACATAGACTTATATTGACACAACCCACTTTCTGCTGCAGAATCACAAAGCGAAAGCACCCGGGGCTCTTCTGCCTTTTTCAATAAGATACGAATTTTTGTCTTCCTTCTATTAAGCAGAGATCTGTCATCTTGACTTGTACACTAAATGGTCCATTCTGACTGCCTTGTTTGTGTCCAATCCCAGCCCGGATCTGGAAACATGTGTTAACATACGGCATGTTTGGGGGCAAGCGGGAAGGGCCTGAGGCTAGGCTCCCTGATGTCTGCTGGAGGGTAGTCAATAATCATTAGCCCTTCAAGTGATAGATGACCAACATAAACTGTATTAATTTATTTAAAAAATCTTTACTTTAAGCCACAGGGAAAGGAATTTTAGAGAATGCAGCTTCCCCTAAGTAACAAAGCAGTAATAAAGATATAGTGCCATGTAAGTGAAATTCTTGGCTTATTGTGGGGGCATGATTTTTATCAGTGTGTCTTCAGCAGGAGCAATGGGAAATTATTCAAAGTAATTATATTATTTTATTATATAATAAAAGTATTACTACATGTCTGTCATTTAAGTTTATCCCTGTGGTGATAAAGAAGTGCAATTTGCCGCAAGTCTTTTCTGATTGCCAACATTTCAGCGTTAGCCACAGAGCTAAACCTGCAGCAGTGGGGGAAGTTCTAATGTTCATTGTAGTCAACATGAGGTAAAGGAAGCTAGGCTTTTTAATTTGATTTTTGATGGAGTTCAAAGAAACTAACTTTGTACTAATTAAATATTCAGAGAAACTGTGAAGCTTCTCGTCTAACTGTGAGTATTTATGTGCGGATAGGTGTCAGTGGCAGGCCAAACATTGCTTTCGTTTATGTTTCCACCCGTCCTGGCGTGAGTGGAGTGGAATGTTGTTGATGGAAAGACTTATTTAGCATATTTATTTGTATTTCTACTTTTTTCTGCTGCATGTATATATCAAAAATATTAAAGTGCTAGCAAAAAAATTCCAATAGAAAGGAGTGAACATGTAAGATAGCATTCAGTGCACCTAACATTTGAAGTCCAAAAGTGGGCAATTAGTCTTGCTCCTTGCAGGTGATGTAAAGAATCAGCTACCTCCAGAGGGTAATTCAATACATTCTAAAGTAAATGGAATGGGTTGACCCCCCTGAGGTATCTACTTATGTCCTTTGGCTATGAAGAGATCTTTGATCTCTAGCTGAGATCAGTTGCCCCATTTTCGTGTGTATGAAATCATGTGAGAAGTGTCCCAGTGGACAAATGTAAGGACTCCCATAATGATCAGGTCCAAATTAACCCAGTTTGTCATCAGCCAAATCAGTTTATCTCAGCTATTGTTTCAGAGAAAAAGAGCCCTAGCTATAAGAACTATGGATTCTTCTGTTTATATTTTAAAATTGTTAACATTAATCATTTTTACATTATTAACATTTAACCAGTGAAATACCTCGAATGAATTAAGTGGAGTTCCTCTAAGAAAGTGACAGTCAACAGCCCAGCTGATCTTCATCAATGCATGCAGCAGGGCAACAAACAGGAGTTGGAAGCCACCACATTACTAGAAAGTTGTGACATAATTGCCACTACTGAAACTTGGTGGAATCAATCCCAGGACTGGATTCATGACTGGAGTGTTGCTATCAAAGGTTATAGGCTGTCAGAAGGGACAGGTGAGGAGGGTGGAGCGGGGGCATTGCTCTCCATTCTATCGAGAAATTGACAGGTTGTGAAGAGCTATCTCTGAAGAATAGCCACAAGCATGTTGGAAGTCAGAGCCTATTCATGAAGCCTTCTTATCCAACTGCAGGAGGCATCATTTTCACAGCTGTCTTCCTGCTTGGAGACCTCTACCTCAACATCTACTGGAAAAGTAGTATAGTGAGCTGTAGGCAAGCCTTGGAGACTCCTGGAGTGTGAGGATAACTTCTTTAGCCAGGTAACAGAAAGCCCTACCACAGGGGGTGTGATACTGGACCTGAAGACCACCAGCACAGATGAGTTAATTAAGTCATCAAGACTGGAGGCAGCCTGGGCTGTAGTGACTGTGCACTGACAGATAAGGGTAAGGTAACAAGTAAAACCAGGACCCTGAATTTTAGGAAAGCCAGCTGTTCAGAGATTAGTCAGAGGAAACTGGGAAACTGCTCACAATGACAAGAAAGCAGAACAGAGATGGCAGACCTTTAAGGGTGCTTTACATAGAACATAAGAGCTCTAAATCCCCAGGTGCAAGAAATCAGGAAAGAAATATAAGTTACTGATGTGACTGAGTCTAGGCCTGCTGGTTCAACTAAAGAGCAAGAAGGAAATGCACAGGCCATGGAAGCAGGGACAGGTATCCTGATAAGAATATAAGCACACTGCCCAACTATGTAGGAATAGGCTCACAAAGGTCAAGAAGCAGATGGAATCGAACTCGGCAAAAGATGTAAAGAATATTAAGAAGAGTTTCTAGAGAAAAGCCCGAAAAGTAATGTCAGATGCATAACCACCCCATGAGCAGACAGGAGAACTGGTAATAACAGACAAGGTGAAGGCTGAGGTTCATTGTCTAGATGGGGATTGGTGACAAGTAGTGTCCCTCAGGGGTATATACTCTGACCAATACTCATTAATATCTTCATCAATAGCATAGTGGGATTGGCAAACACTCAGCAACTTTGCAGGTGACACCAAGCTGAGTGGTTCAGTTGACATACCTGAGGTACAGCAGGTTCCTCTTTGGAAGTGGCCAGCATGAAATTCATGAGGTTAAATAAGGACAAATGAAAGGTCCTGAATCTGTCTTGCAGCAGCCCTCAATATAAATACAGCCTGGGGGATGAAGAGATAGAGACTAGCCCTGCCTAGGATTTATGGGTACTGGGGGATGAAATCTTAAGATGAGAAAACAGTGTGCCCTCACAGCCCAGGAAACCAACCATGTCCTAGACTGCACCACCAGCAGCATGACCAGCAGGTTGAGGGGGAGGATTCTCCCTTTCTGCTCTGCTCTCACATTCTCTTACTGTCACCTGGAGTACCTAGATTACAGCTATGGAGTCCTCAGCTCAGGAAAGATGTGGACCTGTTGGAGCAAGTCCAGAGGAGACCACAAAGATATTCAGACTGCTGAATCACCTCTTCTGTGAAGGCTAAGAGACTTGGGGTTGTTCAGCCTGGAGAAGAGAAGCCTGGGAGACCTTAGAGTAGCTTCTTACTACCTTAAGGATGCTTATAAGAAAGGTTTAGCAGTGCCTGTTACAATAGGACAAGGGGTAATGACTTTAAACCAAAACAGGTAGATTTAGACTAGATACAAGGAAAAGATCTTTTACAATGAGGGTAGTAACACACTGGCACATGTTGCACAAATGTGATAGATGCCTCATCCCTGTAAACACTCAAGGTCAGGCTGGACAGGGCTCTGAGCAACCTGGTTTAGTTGAAGATGTCCCTGGCCATTGTAGATGCTTTTGACTATATAACCTTTAAATATCACTTCTAATCCAAACTATCTTATTATTCTATGAACCTACTATTCTATACTTATGAATATTATATTCTCTGCCAATATTTAGAGCTTTAAACTTCAAGTTTTCAAAGCCAGTAATCTTTTCAAATTTATTAGGACTGTTTGCATAGCCTTTGTGATGTGAATTCATAATTTTAATTCAAAAATTCTGTTTCAGCAGTATATTTAGTTCAGCAAGCCTGCCTATGTTTCTTTTTGAAACCACAGGGATTATGCACATGCCCAGGTTATGTGCTGAACTGGGGCATTAATCTTTAATATTACTGCTTTGGCTGTCCAGCTGGATGAACTGTCTGCAATTAGTTACCCTAAAATAACTGCATATGCGCTGACAGATTCAACATCCTCTCTAATAAATTGCAAAGATAGGTCCTAGGTTGAGAGCTACCAAGAAGCCGCTGGCAAAATGACCTAGGAGTGGAAGGCAGGCTTATTTGACAGTAGGTTTCCCCCTTTAATGTCATAGCTCTTCTGAACAAGTCTCATGTTTAACAAGACTTGGTGTCTAATGTAGCACTTTTTTTATGTACAGCAGATGGGCATTGACACGTGTAGACCTGTGTATATCTGGAGCTGATATATTTTGTTTAGCTTGTGGTTGTAGTGGAACAACCACATTTTTCATCGTTGTAAATATTTTCCCAGCTTTCCACATATGCTAAACTCAAGAAACTATGGGCAAGTTGCACAAACAAGTTATTGCAAATGATCAATACAAACCCCATATTAATTCTTTAAAAATATAAAAGCCTTGCCATGGCTGAATTAAAAATCCACTCCATCTGTCCTGCTTTGTGGAAATATGTTGGAAGAAATGTTTGTTCTCCTGTGGGATTTTCCACCTAAATAACCAATGTTTTAAACCGTGATACAAGTCGTGGGAAGATCAAAAAGTGGATCCATTAGAATCTGAAAGGCAATTTATGGGGAGAAAAGTAAAGTGACTTCTCACTGTACCTCTGTAGATGAGGTGCAGTAGGCACCAGCTGCAGTTTACAGGACACAGGTCCGTGCCAGTAAGGTGCAGTAGGCACCAGCTGTACTTTACAGGACACAGGTCCATGCCAGTATGTCCAGACCTATTGCTGGTTGCTCACACATGGTGCTTTGCACTCATTCATGAACATTTCCTTAGTCCTCTGAACTGCAGTAGGGACATATCGTGTGAGTGTAAATCTGCTATTCTAACTTTAAAGCACTGAAATCGCAACATCCATTCCAAATTCATCATTAAGGTTACTTCCCTTCACAGTAAACACAGTTACATATTTTTAGGTGACACAACATATCCTATGAAGGTCCTGCGTATAGGTAAGAGAGATCCAGAAGAAATAATGATGGGTTTAGAATGCCATTTCATACCTATGTTTGTTTCGGTTTTTTTTTCCTATGATCTTTTGATTGCTTCCCAATAATGGGGGTGTTAATTGGGGTATTTTTAAGAAATGGAAGGATAATGTTAGTCTGCTTCTTCAAACCTTCAACAGTTTAATTCTATTCATTACATAAACTTGTTTTTCATTATTTTGACCTAGTATTTCTCCCTCCTCTTCACAGAAAAAAAAAATATTTTCATGATTTATGAAATCCATTCTTTGACAGATTTATGACTGCAGTTGATGATGATTCTGCAACACTCTCTCTGCCCCTTTCCTATTTTTTTCATTCATCCACTATTTTACAAAATATTTACTGGTACATTTCACATTTACCCAGTTGTCAGTTCACTTTCTACAGTATTCTAAATGCTTTCCACTCTTTCTTGCCTCTCAAAGACCAGTACTTAGACTATGTAACACTCAATATTAATTTTCTTTAGTTGTTGGGTTTTGTTTGTTTGTTTGTTTTTCCTGTGCTGTTGGAATTTTTGCAGGAAAATCCAGTGATGTTAAAGATTATGTCATGGCGATACTATTTTTCTCCTTCATTTTGTCCTTGTCTAGAACCAACCATGCACTTTACCTATCTCTAAATTCCATCTCACCTGGGAGGAAAGTTTATCTCTTACAGAGACAACTCCAAAGCAGAAATATCTTACACATCTACTTTAAGGCAGAATTAATTGCTTCTGGATGTTTCTTTTTCCATGAACGATAGATGGAATCCAGAGAACTCTCTTATAGACCAAGGATTTTGCTGGTTTAGATGAGATGAATCTTATCTGCATTTACATCTTTCATCTGCTCAGACAATGGGATGTTAGAATAATTGGAAAGGAAAGACATGACTATGCTTGGGTAATGCACCTTCGGAGCATTTCTGATGTAGACTTCCACTAGAAGGGACTTTAAATTCCTTTTCATCTATCAATTTAGATTTTTCTCATGTGTCTATTTATTATCAATTAGTTGGCTCCCTTTCACCTGTCTGGTGCAAAAAGGAGGCCTTGTTTACTGATTAAGCATTTTTTAAATTATTATTCTGAATTACTTCACTGTGATCAAGCTAATCCTCCATTGCACCTTGACTATTCTTGGCAGCCATATCAGTATCAGACAGGAGAAGTGGTAAACATGCTCCTTGCCGTGCATAATAACGGCCACTTTTCTGAAAGTCCAGAAAGCCTATCTATCTGCAGCAAATCTAGTAATGTCAAAACGGTTCAGATTAACTTCCCAAACCACAAATAAGGTTTTTGAAGTTAACTTAGATAATGCTATGAATCTTTCAAATTTGTCTTTGAAACATTCCCTTAATTACCACTTGTGTTTCATTAGAAACTAGCTAGGTAGGCCAACAGACAGAAAGATGGACAGCCTGAGCAACCAGGTCCTCAGATCAGCAATAAGGTTTCTAAACAGTACACTATAAGACTTTAGACAAAAATCAACTGTTTTACTTGCATGACCCGCAAAAAATTAGGTCAGATTAGCAGGTTTCAATAGTCTCTTCTGGTCTAGGTGGCATAAGTTTTTTGAGTATTCTACTTTCTCAAATAATTTCAGTAAATTCAGGAAAACTATTACAAAAGAATGGGGTTTTTTTAGATTCTATTTTTATTGAGCAGTCTTTCCTTTAAGGTGCTCAGGACTTCTATTTTGTGCATTTCCAAGCTGAAAGCCAAGCTTAACAAATGCTAATTTCCTCAGCATAGTGCAGCTCAGAGGTCTCAGATAGAATGAAGTAACAATTCTGCACATCATCAAATGTTGCTAAGGTTTGAATAAACTTATTTGCTACATCCATTCAGTTTTCTACCCAGAGAATCTCTTCTTAATTTTCTAGCTATCTCTTTCTCTCTACCCATGGAGCAGGAAGATTCTGCCTTAAAGCTATCGGGATTAATTATAACCAACTTTCTATTTACCCACACTGTTTCACAAAGATTTAAAGCACACCTGAAATCATCCCCAAATGTGAGCACATTTATTATTTAGGCACTTTTCCTCAGATTATAATTTTATTTATGATACTCACTGTAAAAATGCAAAAGTAAAGGGTGGAGGTGTAAGAAGATGGGAGAAACATCCCAGAAGAGTTGCACTTGCTCTGGGATAATATGAAGAAGGAAAGACCTACTAGGGCTCATTTTAAAATTTTTGGGCAAAACTGCTTATTTTTCTTGATTTCATGGAATAGGTTTTTTGTTTGTCTGTTTGTTTGTAAAATATCCTAAACTCCTGAACTTGTTAATTCAGTGTATTGAGTTTGCGGTTTTCAGAGCTATGGAAGACTTGTTTTTTCCTGTAGAAAACAAGAAAAAGACCATCTGACCTTGTGCTTCTCCTTTTCTAATCAACTGATTTTCTATTCTATATTTTCTGGCTCTCTACCAGCTTTTATTTTTCAGCCATAGCTCCTAGGATGTGTTATTATCTGCTGACCATGAAAGCAACCAACAAGAATTAGGCTGTTGAGAGATGAGGGATCAGACTCATTTCACCAAGAATCATCTGCTGCTTGCTATTCCTTTAAACAAAACAGAGGAAATAAGCATTAGCAATGAGTAATTTATCAGCCCTAAGACCTAAACCAGCTCAAATGTATTGAACAATTAAATTTGTCCATTTTACTGATGATGAAGAGAGATGAGAGCAGCTAACTCACATCTAAAGGCCATTTAGGCAGCTAAACAGGCACTAGACTGTTTCCAGTTTGTTGTAAAGGATGACATGGGACCTCATATTCAACTGCTCCCTCTCAAATACTGGGCAACTGGAAACAGAAGTTTCATATCACCAGAGCAGCATCTATCAAGGTCATCCATGAGACATAATGTTTCGTTCTAGAGACAAAACATTCTTGCCTTCAAAGTGGTCAGGTTGTCAGAGTACACTTTCTGATCTGCCATCACATACTATCAGAGCACTGATTAAACCAGAACCCTGTATCATGCAATTGTAGAGCACAAATTACCAAATAGCCTTTTCCAGAGGTAAACTTTCTTAATAACACTTTAAGGAGCTAAGTTATGTTTTGGGCTAAGAAATCTTGCAATTTGTGCTCAATACTAGTTAAGACTTGCTATAAAAAAGATGATCATGTGCACTTTGTCACAAATTTGAGACTATACTACTGTATTTATTCATATATCCATACAACTATGGCCTGAAAACTGAGATAATTTCATCTGACCCTTGGGTTACACACAATTTATTCAAAAAGAACCATAAAGCAATGCATTTCTTGCTTTATTCTATTTTGTGTAAAACAGACAAGCCAATTACTTGATAACAAAAAACAGATAAACTCTTTTGAGCATCAGAAACCATAATCCACTGCCCTGGGTTCAGCAGTAGCAGTCATTTTTCTGCTTCTTAGTAGCTGGTGCAGTACTGTGGTTTTGACTATTGGCCTGGGAACAGCATTGATAACACCATTTTTTATTTAAACAATTTTACGCTTAAACCATGATATCCACCTCCTTTTTTATCCCAAGTATTCTCCTAGAGTGATGGTTAAATGTGAATTCACACAGCGCCATTTTCGAGCAAAAGTGTAATTTCATCCATAATATCACGTGCTTCTCATACTCATATGCCCCCAGTTTCTCTGTTCTCATTCCTAAATGCCTTGCCCTTGTAGTTAAGCAACTTAATAAACTGATTTTTTTCAGCTAATTCTGCACTGCAATAAGGGCTATACATCAAGCTGTTCTAGTTGCCTTTTACTATAAATGTGTTCTTCCTCTTTATCTGTGTTATCTATTCATTAAATATGTATCTTTCTACTGGAGTTTTTAATCACCACAGGGATCTATTCCATTTCCATGTGAATGGTTTGTTCTCTTTTAGTGCAGAAGAAAACACACTTTTAATGTAGAGAGTACACTGCATGTTGTACGACTGATTACATCTCCCCCTATCTCACCCTCTTTGTACATAAATGTACTCACGTCACACATTTCAACAGCTGAAAGGACAAAAAGTTCAAAATGGCTAGGAAAAGAGGTGCTTAACAGATACTTTTGCAGTATCTCAACTCTCTCTGCCACGAATTAAAATATTAATCACAGCAAGCTTTTTAAATCCAAACCTCTGCATTTAAAAAGAAATGAATTTAGCATACAAGAAAATAAGGCACTAGCTGTTGTAGGGCAGTTGGGGCATGTATTAGCCACAGCTTGGGATAAAGAAGAGCAACCATATGGCACTGCCAGTGTATACACATCTTCAGTGACCCTACCCACATCATTTTGGGCCAGTTTGTTCTATGCTTAGGGATACCACCAGATTCTCAAAAGGTTGAGCAGCAAGCTGGACTGCTTTGGGTCACTTAGATTTGAGTCGGAGCAATCCCAGACACAGCCACAGACTGGGCAGAGAAGAGATTCAAAGCAGTCCTGCACAGAAGGACTTGGGGGTGTTGGTCGATGAGAGAATGAAAATGAGCTGGCAGTGTGCACTCATAGCTCAGAAAGCCAATCATATCCTGGGCTGCATCAAAAGGAGAAGCATGACCAACAGGTTGAAGGAGGTGATCCTGCCCCTCTACTCTGCTCTCAGGAGACGTCACTTGGAGTATTGTGTGCAGTTCTGGTGTCCTCAACATAAAAAAGACATGGAACTGTTGGAACAAGTCCAGAGGAGGGCCACGAGGATGATCAGGAGACTGGAGCACCTCCCGTATGAAGACAGGCTGAGAAAATCAGGGCTATTCAGCCCAAAGAAGAGAAGGCTGCATGGAGACCTCATAGCAGTCTCCCAGTATCTGAAGGGCACTAATAAGGATGCTGAGGATGGACTCTTCATGAGGGACTATAGTGATAGGACAAGGGGCAATGGGTTCAAACTTAACCAGGGGAAGTTTAGATTGGATATAAGGAAGAAGTTCTTTACTGTAAGAGTGGTGAGGTACTCGAATGGGTTGCCCAGGGAAGTTGTGAATACTCCATCCCTGCTAGTGTTCAAGGCCAGGTTGGACAGAGCCTTGATGACACTGTTTAGTGGGAGGTGTCCCTGCTCCTAGAAGGGGGTTGGAACTAGATGACCTAAAGATCCTTTTCAACCCTAACTATTTAATGATTCTATCATTTTATGATTCTATGGCAAAGGGTGGGGCAAGTTCTTCTTGAGCTTAGCCATTATAAATATGTCATGGAGGCTGCATAACTGCTGTATGCTCCCTGCATAGAGACAGGGGTGGGGTAAGGTACTCCACAGAATGGCAGCCTTTTTCCTAAGAAAGAGTGAGTAGTTTTCAGGAGGTACTTTTATCTCTCGATGGACTTAGACCACAACCAGATAATTGGCTGAGTGATAATTTTGGTATAGTTCTGATTAAAAGGGATGGATGAATCTGACCTTTGTGTTTTCTTTTACCCCAAGGTTCAGTGACACTTATTTCTAGGGCAATAAGCCCTAGTAGCTTATAGACCAGTGTTTATGCTGGAATAAATTCTTGTTAGCCTGAAGCTCTAGTAACCTTGCTGTTCTTGATTATTTATCTTCATGGTATAAAATCAGAAACCACTGTCCTTTTTGGGATCAACAAACATATCACAGTAGACTATACAAAAAAACAAAACCTCTGCCTCTTCAGAGACTTAGAGGAATATAAAATGTTTATTGATGTGGTTTGTTTGTGGGTCACAGCTTTCCTATGGGCCCGATCCAACAACTAATTATACTGTGTGGCTCTAAGGCTTTCCTAAACAAATAACTTACTGATGGGAAAGAAGAAGCGGTATGAAGATAAATGAGACAGGATATCTGTGGCATTTAGTCACTGGATAAATAATACAATACTCCAGGGAAGGGATGTGAGGAAAAGGAAATTTTTCCTTTAGATATTTTAAGATTTTTTGTCTATGTCTAGATGAAAAAAAAACACCAAAGATCAAATGTGCTCGTAATCAGCTCTCACCTTTTGTTTGCTTGTGCAGTGGAAGCTTGGTGTGACATTCATCTTACCAAATTTTACCCTTCTGAAAGCTAGATGTCTAACCTATGCTTGGAAATTAGTTTTTGTTTGTGCAGAGAAATTTCCAACAGGTTGACAATCTCACCCCAAGATTCCTCTTACTTCGGCAGTTTACAGAGACTCGCTTGGAAACTGGAAATGCCCAGTTTGGGAAAAATTCAGCCTCTAGGCTGGATGCAGTTTCCTAAGAGTTAAAAGCACTGAATACCAGGACAAATTCAGGGTGTTAATTAATTTACTTTTAAAAATTAAATTAGATTTCCCAGAACCCCCAAAAACAAACAAACAAACAAAAAAATCCATGTTAAATTTCATTGCTCAAGTCACCTGAAGATGGGATGGTCTTCGTAGTGTCTTTTTGACACTCCACAATATTGCTTATGGCACTAAAGTTTTCCTCTAAATCCCCTCACATTATGAGATGTAGAGAACAATAGAAGCTCAGCGCTGTCTCGAACACACTCAAAATGTTTCCTGCTTATTAGTGGAATAAGGCGACAGAAGTCTGTGTTTGCTCATTTAACCAATTCGCAGTATCCTAACAAAAATGCAATTGACTGGAATAATCAAGTTACCTTATTTTTATTTAAAGAAATTGTTATGGGTTCAGCAGCAGCAGTCATTTTTCTCTTTTTCGTAGTAGCTGGTGCAGCACTGTGTTTTGGATTGTTGGCTTGGGAACAGTGCTGATAACACCAGTGTTTATAGTTATG
>JASSUY010013958.1:0-14672 GCA_032466535.1 Forpus xanthops
GGTTCTTTCTCTTTTTTTTTTTTTTTTTTTTTTTTTTTCTTTTAAGTTTTACTGCTTCCTTTTTAAGGAAATTTGAGCTGACTTTGGGAGTCTCATACTGTAGGGCTATTAGTTGTTAGTTTTAGGCATTAATCACTTTCTAGATCACCTCACATGTGGTTTAGAATAAATCTTTCAGTATAATTCTTCAGCCACAGGCACCTGGAATCTGAAAAGACTTTTAAACCACTGAATCTATTACCTGACAGCATGCCCAAAGTGATTCCTGCTCTTTCTTGGAGGTAACTAGAGATATATTGCAGATCCAGGTTCATAGTCTTTATGATCAAGTAACTCAGAGGCACATACCTGTCCTATTAATAATGCAAATGTGATAGGATTATTGAGTTATGAGTAGCCTATACACAAATATTAAATACTAATACATTCATTAAAGCTGAGTAAAGTATTAATTAGCTTTGATCCTGCTGGATTAGAATCATAGGATAGTTAGGATTGGAAAAGGCCTCAAGATCATCAAGTTACAAACCCCCTGCCATGCCCAGGAACACCTCCTGCTAAAACATGTCACCCCAGCCTCTATTCATCGTGGCCTTAAACACTGCAGGGATGGAGCATTCACAGCTTCACCAGGCAACTCATTCCAGTGTCTCACCACCCTTACAGTAAAGAATTTCTTCCTTACATCCAGTCTAAACTTCTCCTATTTAAGTTTGAGCCTGTTACCCCTTGTATTATCACTACAATTCCTAACAAAGGGTCCCTCCTCAACGCCCTTATATGCCCCCTTTAGATACTGGAAGGCTGCTATGAAGTCTCCACACAACTTCTCCAGGCTGAACACCCCCCACTTTCTCAGCCTGTCTTCATACGGGAGGTGCTTCAGTCACCTGATCATCCTCGTGGCCCTCCTCTGCACTTGTTCCAAAAGTTCCATGTCCTTTCTTATATTCAGGTCACCCGAACTGTACTCAGTACTCCAAGTGAGGTCTCATGAGAGCAGATTAGAGGGGCAGGATCACCTACTTCGACCTGCTGGTCATACTCCTCTTGATGCAGCCCAGGATACAGTTGGTTTTCTGGGCTGCAAGAGCACACTGCTGGCTCATGCTCATTTTCTCATTGACCAACACCCCCAAGTCCTTCTCCTCAGGGTTGCTCTGAATCTCTTCTCTGCCCAACCTGTAGTTGTGCATGGGATTGCTCTGACCCAGGTGTAGGACCTTGCACTTGGCATGGTTAAACTTCATGAGGTTGGCATCAGCCCACCTCACAAGTGTGTCAAGGTAGCTCTGGATGATATCCCTTCTCTCCAGCGTATCAACTGAAGCACAAACTTGGTGTCATTGGCAAACTTGCTGGGGGCACACTCAATCCCGGTGTCCATGTCACCGACAACGGTGTTGAACAAGACAGGTCCCAACACTGATCCCTGAGGACACCACCCATTACTGGTCTCCAGATGGACACTGAGCTATTGAGCATATCTCTTTGGGTGCAGCCATCCAGCCAGTTCTTTATCCACTGAGTGGTCCACCTATCAAATTGTTGTCTCTCCAACTTAGAAACAAGGATGTCGTGTTGAACACTTTGCACAAGTCCAGATAGATGACATCAACTTCTCTACCCCTGTCCGTCAGTTCTGTAGCCCCATCATAGAAGGCCACCAAATTGGTCAGACAGGATTTCCCCTTAGTGAAGCCATGCTGGCTGTCACCAAGCACCTTGTTGGTTTTCATGTGCCTTTGCATGCCTTCCAGGAGAATTTGCTCCGAGATTTTGCCAGGCACAGAGCTGAGACTGACTGGTCTGTAGTTCCCCAGCTCATCCATTTTCCCCTTCTTGAAAATGGGGGTTATATTTCCCTTTTTCCAGTTGTCAGGAACTTCCCCTGACTGCCATGATTTTTCAAATATGATGGACAGTGGCTTAGCAACTTCATCTGCCTGCTCCTTCAGGACCCTCAGATGGATTTCATCAGGTCCCATGGACTTGTGTACTTTTAGGTTCCTAAGATGGTCTCAAACCAGATCGTCTCCTACAACGGGCCCAAGGTCTTCATTCTCACTGTCCCTGTATCTTCCTTCCAAGACTTGGGTCGTGTGGCCAGAGCATTTGTTAATGAAGACCAAGGCAAAGAAATCATTAAGATCCAGGGTAGCCAGTTCTCCTGATAGCTTCTGAAGAGGGCCCACTTTGTCCCTTGTCTCTTTTATTCTCTATGTATCTATAGAATCCCTTCCTGTTATCCTTAACATCCCTAGCCACATTAAATTCTAGCCGGGCCTTATCTTTCCTAGCCTGGTCCCCAGCTTCCTGGACAACATCCCTGTATTCTTCCCAGGCCTCCTGTCCTTGCTTCCACCTTTTATAAGCCTCTTATTTCCTTCAAATTCACCTCAGCAGGTTCTTATCCATCCAAGGAGGTCTCCTGGCCCTCCTGCTGCACTTCCTTCTAGTAGGGCTGCACTACTCCTGAGCTTGTAGCAGGTGATCCTTGAATATCAACCAAAAGTCTTGGGCACCCCTGCCCTCTTGGACTATATCCCATGGAACCGTATTAAGCAGGTTCTTGAAGAGGCTAAAGTCTGCTTTCTAGAGTAACAGTTTTACCAAGGCCAGCTTGAATTGATTGGGTGTATCCCATGCTGTGCACTATTTTTCTACAACAGAATTGATCTTTTTCCTAGATGAAGATAAACAGTATTCTAAACCACATTCGGAGATGTTTCTAACTAAGCTCTGTTAGATAAGTAATCGAAATATCCTGTTGGAATTTTTATCCTATATGGGTCTTATTATGGATCTTATTCTGAAAGCAACCACTTTAAATTTGTTTTGAGTATTTTTGTATCCAAAAGCAGAGTAAAAAATTCTCAACTTTCATTGTGCACTCTAAGGCTCTAGGCAGTCTATAGTGGGATTATTCTCCTGTATTCCCAAAAGGCTACTTTCTAATGTGATAATCCTGTTCTGTCAATCTTATTTATCAAGAAACTGTCAGCTTTGAATTTTCTGAACTACAGGTAAAAAAAAAAAAAGTAACATAATAATGTCTGCATGGGCAAATACCTGTAGCTCATGCTTATTACTGAGCTTTAAAAATGTGACTTTCAGCCTCTATCATCATCCAGCTTAGTGCGAAAAATGCTTCTCCATAATCAGAAGAAAGACCCAAATTGCTGAACAGTGCAGTTTGAACACAAATTAAATATAAATACATTCAAAAAGCAAAAAGATCACGGCTGTCATGCATATTAGTCAGGCAACCATGCACTCCTCGAATATGCTCAAATATGAATCCTGTATTTTAGAGTCAGCTAAATTACTGTTGCTGAAATAAGGTCATAAAATATTACTGCCAATCACTTGAAAGAGATAGATGTTCATTAATTATGCAACAATTGAAAAATGGTTTTTATTGCATTCATTTTTTTTTTTCATTTCATCTTGGAGGAACAAAGGCAACAATCATCCATGGAAAATCATTCTTAGACACTCTGGATTACTGTGCTGGTGAAAGTAAAATAAACTGGCCTTCACAGCATGCTGACCACAACATCAATGAAGACGCTCGTTAATGTGGGTGTAAATATTTCTACTTTAATTTTACACAGATGTAATAACAGGAGCCATTTTTTTATGTATCTTTTAAAGGGTCTGAGACAAGCCTATGGAAGACCATGAGATGACTTCTAACAGTATCTCTGTTCTAAATTGACATGGGGTCATTCCACTGTATGTATTGAGGGACTGAAAATTTCTTCGAGGTTTGATCTGAGTGAGCATCACACAGTGAAGAATATTCTCAAGGTTTTGAAAGGGTCTTTATCAAGGAAAATTTCATTTTTTTCCCAGTTTTTTCCTTAACTCTAGACAGCTCGTTGTATCTTTAATATTATTTCATTTCTCTGACTTCTGAAGGTGCCTTTTTATTTGTAGCACTTCACTGACAGTGAGTGGTAGTTGGTCATTAACCATTATCTCTTCTGATTTTCTGTGAACTAATTGTAAGAAGCATAAGAAAAGCTATTAAAATAGTAGAGCACTGAGGGGTAAGTGAAAAAAAAAAAGAGCAGGTCAAGATTACATTGTGTCATCACAATTTGCTGCAATATTTCTTTCAGGAAATGTGGAGGTTTAGAAGTCAGTTGTTAAAAAGAAGGCAGAAACAGGCCCGCTAATATAAATTCAGGAATCAATAGAAATGTCTAGTTTGATATGAACCTCTACAGCAATTTCTAGGGAAAATACTTACCTTATGACATGACAATCATCTTTATTGTATAGGTTAAATGAGTCACCAAAAGGAAAAATATTACTGGCATCTTGGTACATAGCAGTGGAACTGAAGAGCAGTCATAACTTGGGACAAAGCTAAGAGAACCAAGAATTAAAAAAAAGTACCATAAATACCCCTCATTTGAGTTGCTGCTTACAGTCCAAATCTGATATTTGATGAAAGTAATATGCTCAGTAATCAAAAGGCACTGTTTATCTGGCTAAAGTTTCCCAGAATTTTGAAAGAAATAGAAATATCAATATTAAAACTATTGCAAGTTTTAAGTAATTTTGTTCATGTCCACATTACCTTGCCTAACCACAACAAGAGATTCCTTATAACTTTAGCAGATTAAGTATACAAATCATCAAGTTTGTATACATATCACTCAGGGTTAAAATTCATTTTTGATAGCAATGAGTGAGGGTGATGAAAAACTGTAAATTAAAATATGCACTTGAACAATGTCCTGTTGTGTCAATGTGGTTTCAATAACTTGGTAAAAAGGTAGAAAACTGTGTATCACAGTTGTGAGAATAAAATTTTTCATATTTTCCTCACAGACAAATAAATGGCTGCAGCATGAAAAGACAAACAATGATGGAAAAAATAGCTACATTGGTCACATATAACAATCAAGTAAGATATAGGCATCTTCATAAATCAAATCTACAGCTAGAGAACAGGCGGATTAACAGGTGGCGAAACAACAGATGACATATACAACACTGATGGTGAAGAAATATGACCAGGTTGAATAGTTTGGACAAGATTTAATTCAACACCACACACTTTTGAAAATTGATAGCTTTTGAAATAACTTAGGAGTGTTTCTGCCCTGCTCACAGTACCTGCTGGCCCCTGGGACTAGGAACTAATCCAGCATTATTGTGGGGATAGCAAACAGTAATGCTAAGCAGTTGCTGCTGATCACTTGCAGCAATTGGAAATGATTCTTGTGACCAATTACTCAAGCTGTGGCTGGCACCAGTTAGAGCTGTTCTCATGACACCATGCAGTATTTTCACAACTCTTGATACACCTTCAGACCAGAACCTAAAATGTTGGATTAACGTAAGGCAAAGGATTCATTGTCCCCCCATACTTATGTGGGTCAGGAAGGGTATTGCTGAATTCCTTACGGATGAGGCCAAAAATAAATGTTAGCCTTGGAGCAGATTAAAGGCAAGCAAACAGAGCAGCAGATGCATCAGTCATAATAATGAAGGCGGAAGTAAATGCCTTTTCCAGGTTGGTAACCTTCATCAGACAAATGCAGGATGAGATCATCTGAACACAGACTGGAAGAGTTATGGAATGAAAAGTAAGTTGAGTAAATCAACAGTCATGTCAGGTGATACTCTGCAGCAGAGATGAATGTTTCTTTTTTAATTTACTGAAGGGGCACATTCTGTTTGGTTGGACTCGATGACCTTAAAGGTGTTTTCTAACCTAAACAATCCTATGATTCTGTGAGTCTCAAAGGGATGAAGCTAGGCTGTGTAGAGACCTCACAGCAGCCTTCCAGTATCTGAAGGGGGGCTATAGGGACGCAGGGGAGGGACTCTTCATGAGGGACTGTACTGAGAGGACAAGGGGTAACGGGTTCAGACTTAAACAGGGAAAGTTTAGATTGCATCTGAGGAAGAAATTCTTTACTGTAAGGGTGGTGAGGCACTGGAATGGGCTGCCCAGGGAAGTTATGAATGCTCTATCCCTGGTGGTGTTTAAGGACAGAGCCTTGGGTGGCACAGTTTAGTGTGAGATGTCCCTGGGTGTGGCAGGGGGGGTTGGAACTAGATGATCATAAGGTCCTTTTCAACCCTATTCTATGATTCTATGATTCTATAAGGACTCATTGCCAAGAAATGCTACTGGATACACAACTCCACCCTCTCAACCAGAAGACTGCTGCTGCAGGACCAAGATGTCCGAAATAAATTTCTCTGCAAAGTATGCAGTGTATGTGCATGTGCACAGTTCAATTTAGGCATAAAAAAAGTACCTGATGCGCAGCATCAATAAAATCAGAAATGCAGGCAATGGAATAAATGAGACCAAGTGTTCAGTCTGTATCCTTTTCATCTTTTAGCTGGTCAGAGTTTTCCTCTGCAACTTTCTTTAGGAAGCTGCTTTCCTGCTCCCTAGGCTGTTGAAAGGAAAGATTGATTCTAGGCTTTAACCTGTGTGGTTTCAGATGGGACATTCTGGCCAGGCAGGCTGTACATTAATGTTTTTTGAAGATAGTAATATTCTATCACTGACGATACCAAGTAATAATAAGAAAAAGAAAGGTTGTGATTTATTTCATGTCATTGGAAAAAGAGAACATCTAATCAAGCTTTTTCATGTTTCTCCTGGGAATAGCACTGTGTTCCACTCACATCAAGATTGTGCCCCAAGGTATATTTTGACCAAGAGAAAATAAAGCAGTCATGTAGACCAGTTGGTACCTGTAATCCTAGTAATGACAGTAGCATGGGCATGCCAGACATGCTTTTAGTTTTTCTAGACTTCTGTATCTATATCTGTCTGTCTACCTCACATGCCCTAATTTTGCACCTTGGGCAAATTTTGAAGCCCATTTTGACTTCCATACTTTAAATTTTCTATTTAGATATTACTAATGTATTTAAAACTATTACTTACCTGCTGCCTAAACTTTAGAGATCTAAGTATGTCTTCCAAAATATATGTACTGTTTGTCACAATCTAAGAATTATCATTCTAGTTATCACCCATAAAGGGATGGAGTCACTTACTTGATATGAAATTTATACATCGCACCAGTCACTTGTTCACCCAGGATACCATTGAATTTGCCACTGGGGAATTTTGTATAACTAGTGAGTTAAAGGCTGGGTTAAACATATGCATAGAGGGCTAAGAAGAGTATGATGGAATTACGTGGCTAGTTTGAAAGGGTAGGCATGAATGAATTTATGTGAGACATAGCAAGTATGGGTTTTAGTTGCTGGTGGTAAAATGAGGTTGTTTTGGAGCAGAGTGTGGGGATGGCGGAGATGAACATTTATTCCAAATAATGGATTATACTAAAAATAGATTTACTTAGTCTTTACTTTTGTGCATAAGCAGAGACACAAAGCAAGATTTAATGCTCTATGGTGTGTGCCCCTGATGCCTGTTTTGAGGACATTCATTTAAATGTTTACATCAAAAAATCACAGTTAGAGAGATTGAAATACCCTACTGGGTCTAGGCCATGGCATTTCAATAATATAAAAAGTTACCTTTTTGGTGATGCATGTAATATATGATAAGAACCAATCCAACAGAAACTGCTGATGGGGAAATCTGGATAGGTTAACGCAGTTATTATCTAAGTCATGCTGCAAGCTATAAACAAATATTTTCCACAATCCATTCATTGTTAATGAACATCCAAGCTAGCAAATTAAAATAAACCCATTTATCACTCAGAATTAATGATTTCCTGCTGGGCCTTTTTAACGTTCAGAATTTGCCTTCTTTGAAATACTTAGCTCATCAGAAAATTTGTTGTCAGTCCTTCGTTTCTTCCTCACTGAGGATTACTCTGAAATTTTCACCTTTTCCTTTCAGATGTTTATATTTAAAGAAAGATGACCACTGCCAGCATGAGCAACTTCTACCTCTCCTTGAGCTTGGAGTTCATAATGCTGTTTGAATATGGTAAGCCCTTAAATACTGAAACAAGTAGAACACTCAGCTCAAAAAATTTCAAATCCAGGTGATGTGAACTTGCTGATTAACTGAATGAAATTAGTATTTTAGTAGAGTGCTAGGATGACAGCAAATGAAAATCTGTCCTAAAATATATAGTAAAACCTCAAGAAATACAAGATGCCTGCTGAGAAACCATCTTTCTCTTTTAGCAATAATGTTTAATCTTTTTGACCCTTGCCTAGTTCTTCTGGGTAGAGGGAACATGGGTACAGAGTTCACATTGCTGTCATCACTGTACTCATATATCTAGATTTGCATGGTATGTCACTGTTGGCAATAAGGACCGTTAACATTCCAATATAATTTTCCTTTCAAGGATAGTGAAGAGCATTGGAAACATTAAGGTTTGCAGTTGGTAATTTACTAATGAGAAAACTGATTCAAAAAGAGATTAGGACCTTAATCTCTCATCCATTTAAGCTAACAGAAATAATTTTGTGATTTCCTTGGACAGACTGTGCATGGCTCGTAAAAGGTCACATTGGAAATCATGGAAAAATTAGATCCAAAGTCCAGTAACTTTTTGCTTGCTCAGTACAAGAATAACTATCCCTTATCTTATGCCTGAATCCTCTGTATCCAAATCCCTTTTCCTTAATCATTGAATAAGTTAGTTAATCATAAAGTCAATAATAGAATAGTTTGGGTTGGAAAGGACCTTAAGATCATCTAGTTCCAACCCCCCTGCCATGGGCAAGAACACCTCACACTAGACCATGTTGCCCAAGGCTCTGTCCACCTTGCCTTGAACAATGAATGAAAGTTAGAAATACTCCAGTAAATTTATACTTGCTAGGATTACATTTTCTTATCGCAGCCTTGTGCTGCAGCAGAGAAGACTTGAAACAACTAGCGGCTTTGGAGCATTGCTAATTTTTTTATTCAGGCCCAACATCACTGTTGACATCAGGGAGTCCTCCTTAGGACCTGAGTTGGTGCCTTTGATGGTAGTGGAAGCTGAAGCTCCAAAGAGATTCTGGAATCAAAGATCTCTTGGGCGAGTTTCCCTAAGAACAAACACAAGCCAGGCCTCCTGTGCTAAGAACCAAAGCCTTTGTATCCTATCTGTATGCTCACAATTATTTTAAGCACTACAATACAACTAAAAGTCATACCTTATGTCATAGAAATGAAACTCTCAAACTCTCTGAAGTTAAATTTTAACACAAAGCTGCTCTGTGTTGCTGAGGCTTTTCATTGAACTAAAGCATCTGGTTTTCAGAGTGACATGCTGACATTGAAGAAATCACAATTAAATTCTTCAAACTTGTTATTTTAGAGATGGTGTTCTCCAAGGACCTGATCCAAACCACTCTGTACTCAGCAGGACCCTTTCTGCCTCGGGGCTCCCTTTATGTTTTGCAAGATCCTCTATCTCTGGTAATATTTCAGGCAGTTTATTACAAAATTCCATAATGCAGTATGCATTGCTTGTGTGGCTAGGAACCTTTATATCAATAGCCTAGATAAATGCTGGTGCTGCTATCATAATACACTTCAACAGAGGCAAGAAATATAGTGCTGTGTTTACAATTTTGATCCATTCAGAGCCTAGGGCTGTAGTAACTTAGATATAGGAGTGTTTATGCACAAAATCACTGGAGCATACATGCAGTTATTTATCAAGATAGTCTGTGTATAGTGTTAGTATTATGCATTAGCACCTACTTGATATAACAGGAATAAACATTTCATGAAAGAACATGAAGGACACAGGAAAGGTTTATCATACGCACAGTGTTATAATGAAACCATGGAATATTTATGTCATACATTCCACATAACATATGTGAGAGATAGCCAAGTAAAACCTTCCCAAAACTAGGTGAGCAGGACACTTTTATAACAGTGATATAACTGAAAGAGCATTCCTAGACTTTAATGAACCTTATGTGTCACTTAAAGGTCATTCCACAGTACAATTGGGCCAATAGATGTATTTTCATGATATACAGAACAGACAAGTTTTTGCATTAGTCTGGTCTTAGCAAAGCCTAGTGTGCAGCAAGTAGCAAATGTGTTATTCTGCTGTGTCATATAAAGGATTATTTCAGATGGTTGAAATAATGCATATAGTTAAAGGTTAGGGTAGAATAATGTTAAAGAAATTCATTGTTTCTGGGCCTGATGGCAATGTGAATGATAAAAAGGTGATGACGATTATAGCCTTGAAGCATTACAGTCATTTCACTATGATAATAGTTCTCAGATTTGGTTATAGCCCTAATATGTTAAGTGAAAGTTAAAATCAGATTCTCGGGGCTGTTGGCACATAGTGATTGCTTTTTGTGTAGAATGTAAATTCTTAAAGAAAATGGGAGTTAATTGTGAGATGAAATTCTGGTTTCTTTTTATGAAAATAAAAAAAAAGCTAAACATGGAGTTTGTATTTCAAAGAGGGAATCAATTTAAAATCATCAAAATTATCTTGAAGCACACTAAGATAAATATTTGTCCTGCTCCATGCTTTCATCAGTCTTTGTACCAAACTATTATGGACCACAGGTGGACAATGTTTCTGATGTTAGAAACAATATACCAAAGCTGTCAAGTGACTGAGAGCTTCAAATCAGACTGGACGGAGTGCTTCGGTTTTACTTTTGAGATACTTTAAACAGGCGCGTGTGAAGGAACAGCTCACAGAAAGCTGTCCTGGCTGTTGGGTTAGCTGGGAGCTACAAACTCTGGAGGACACAGAGGTCCAAAATGACTTATCAGACTGAATCTCAGCCTTCCCTACAGATGTATATGGCAAGAGAAAGGAGTCAGGTCACAGTTTTTACTTCTTTCCCATTGCTCCAGGCAGTCATGGCAGCTCTGCTACAGACGGTGCCAGTTATCATCATATTAGCTCTTCACAATCCATAATGCTTGTTTAATCCATCATTTTTAGGACTCTCAAATGAAGGACTCACTGTCCATGATCACTACCAGTCCAAAGTGTAAGATTGTAATCTTAACTATAACAAGGTCACATAATAAAGCACATATCAGAAAAAAGATTAATAACAATTTTCATTGTTTAATAAAGTATAGTAGTAGACATTAGAAGAGCTGTGAAAGTCAAAATGTTTCTATTTCTCATTCTTCCTCTGCATAGAAACATAAACACAAAGACAAGGAAAATGATGAAAAAGGAAGAGAATATTCCAGCTAAAGCTGAATTGGTTCCAGACAAGCTGAAAAAGAAATGAAATGGTGTCACAATTATGACAATACAGAATTGAAATTCAATATTTGTTCTATAGTTTGTGCTTTTACTTTAGAAAACTAAGAAATATTTGATTAAAAAGGCTGCATTTTTCAATTCTTCATTCCAGATTTCATTTCTGGTACTTAGGTTAGTCACACACATTTCTTACCCCAGAAGCTATCTGATGTCTCTATATTGCTGGAGCTTCACCCAGGTGATTGGAAGTCAAACATTCAGGGGAGATACTGCAGTTAAGTATTAAATCTGTCTGTTTTTATGTATCTAGTACAATAATTGATTTAATGTTATGGTAACCTTCTCTGCAAGTTAAAGTGGCAAAGAGAGTTCCATTTCATAAAGTAGTCACTGAACTATTATTTTTTAAGGTTTTAAACGCAGTGAGGCAATTTACATTACTATTTTTCCCTTTTAAATATACACATAGATGTAGAATACAGCGAACACTTGCACAGGCAAGAGGATAACTTCAACTCTGATATTTCCTCCAAGAAAAAGAAAAAACAAAGGTAAGACAGTAAAAATAAGTTAAATTCTTGAAAGGAGTAGTTTTATGTTTATTTTCTTTCTCTTTGTTCTTGTACATTTTATTACCTGCTTGTGGCTTCTTGTTGGAGTAGAGAGCTGAGAAGTGCTCAATAGTGGCAACAGTCTGAGCAATTTCTGGCATTTCAGAGTTCAAAGGCAAACAAGCTAACACTCTTTTAAACAATATGGTACCATAAATACATTGCCATAAAGTCACTGATGGCAAATTTTGGATTCACCAACACTCTTCTTGATGAGAAAGATTTCAGAGGAGAACCAGTACTTCTCCAGTGTCCTTGGTAGAAGGGGTAATCCTGACTGGGGTAAACGGCTTACTATAATGATCCCAAATGCAAACTAATGTGTATTCCAAAATGCTGCTCTTCTTTTACATGCATAAGGAAATAAAGATGGGATTCATAAATTATTGCTGGACACGAGGAAAGTTGCACAACTTTCCCTTCCAAGGCACGTAGCTCTTGCCTTCTGCTTCAGTTTCATCTCAGCAACTCAACTGGGCAATTTAAATGTGAGTTCCTTAACTTTTCAGGAAACACCCTAAATTGGAAATAAGGCGGTCTGTGTTGAACTGCCTGCAATTCTCCCAGATATTACTGTTTCATTTAAATACCTATTACACTTGGAAAAAGGATGCTGCTTCTGAAGGCAGCTGCTCCAGGAACTTGGTTCACATCCCAATCTCACTCAGCAATCATCTATGTTGTGCCAAGTGGAAAACCATTAACTTCAGGATTAATTCATGATATGATAATGTCTTTTTACCTACTGCTACAAGTAATTGCCATGACCCAGTGTCTGTTGAGTAACAGAATTTCTACTGTGGTAAGGATCAAATCAGGCTGTATATGGTCAGAGACCAGTTCTTTTTTCAAGTAGTTTTCACCGTGTATTTATGGTGAGAAATGAATGTTGCTTTCTCTTTGCACATTAGGACTGCTGAACTGAAGAAAATGGGTATAACTTTTCTTTTAATTCTATAATCTTATTATCCTAGCTCCAGTAAAAACTAATAATGAAATCTGAGGATATTGAGAAGTTGGATTTTTTCCATTAAGTTTAACTTGATATTTTTTTCAAGCAGTGTTGTACTTACTATAGTCCAACTTTTTTTAAGACTACCCAGGGAAACATAAACCCCTGCAGCAAGCCATTTTCTGTCAAAATTACATCTGACCTGCATATTTTTGCAATTCTCTGATGCATTATACAGTCAGATCAGGTTGTTCCTTGACCAGTTGCTCACCCCCATCAATTGCATTAGCATTTAACCTGTCAGTTTAAATTACAAAGGTAACAAAGGTTTAAGAAGGTTACAATAGATCCAATCTCACATAGAAATGTGGTAGAATAATCTTAAATCATCCTTCCATATGAGTGTTATTTTTTCTCCTGACATACATATACTCACCTTCTAGAAGCACCACAGTTACTGTGGGTGAACTTTAATGGTGAAGACATGAGATCAGCAAAGCATGTGACATGAGAAAAGTACTAGCACTAAGACAAACATGTATATTTTGTTTGAACTTGGATTGCATCTCCTGTATCTTCATTTTCTCTTCTATTCTCTGTCTTCTTTCAGGGCAAAATTTCTTCTTTTTCTTTCTCTAGAGATAGTATTCTTCCTTGTTTCTGAGTAATAAATCAGGCCCTATTCTATAGTCATATTAACACATCATCAGGAGTTGGAGTTATTTAAATCTTCAGTCCTTTAGGCTGAAAGATACTGTGTCTGCAAGATGGGCAGCCCAGCCTTTCCTCAAACTATCCGTCACCATGTGCTGTACACTTACAACTGCACCACAACAGGTTTGGGTTTTTGGGCAATATATTAATAAAATACTAACCTATGATGCCAGCATGCTAAGAGAAAAATCTGTTCTCTTTTAGGCAAATGCATATGCTTGGAAAAAATCTAGAAACCCAGCACATCAAGAGAGAGCACAGGGAACCACATTTCAGCTGATGTATCAGGATGGGGTCATAGTTTGTCTTTGAACAATTTTAGAATGGTTTGGGAACCTTAAAGACTGAGTACCACCCCCTTGCCATAAGCAGGGATACCTTTCACTGGACCATGTTGCTCCATTCAACCTGGCCTTGGACACTGCCAAGGATGGGGCAGCTTCTTTGGACAATGTTCCAGTGTCTCACCACCACCACAGAAAAGAGTTTTCTCCTTATGTCTAATCCAAATCTGCCCTCATTCAGTTTAAAGCCATTCTTCCTTGACCTTTTACTGCATGCCCTTCTAAAAAGCCTCTCTCCAGGTTTCTTGTCAGCCCCTTTAGGCACTAAAAGGTGTCTTTTCCAGGCTGAAAAACCCCAGCACTTTCAGCCTGTCTTCATAGCAGAGATGAATAATGATGAGAGAACATAGAAGAGAGAGATTGAACAGCAATGTCAGAATTGCAGCTACACATACCAACCTGTCTGTGCCCCTTCCACCACTAACACAGGCTGCTGAGTAATATGAAAACACTCCATACCCTTTTGCAAGCTAAATCAGCACATGATGACCCAAAACTGCCACTGACCAAATGATTGGGAAGAAAAAAAAAAAAAAAAGGCAAAAAATATAAGCAAGCAAACAAAAATACTAAACAAAAATCACACACACCAGCAAAATCCTGATTCTGTTAAACTGTAAATGCCAATGTATTTCCTACATATTTTCCTTCCTTTGTACTTGTCCTAGGTTCAGCAGTAGCAGTCATTTCTCCTCCTTCTTAGTAGCTGGTGCAGCACTGTGTTTTTGACTCTCAGCCTGGGAACAGCACTGATAGCACCAATTTTTTTAGTTACTGTTCAAATGTTTAGTCTGACCAGGACTTTCTGAGCCTCATGCTCTGCCAGGGAGGAGGGGAAGCCGGGAGGAAGCAGAGACAGGACACCTGACCCAAA
>JASSUY010013960.1:0-17667 GCA_032466535.1 Forpus xanthops
CTGGGGAAGAAAGAGGGGGGGGGGGTGCACAGAACTGTTTGAGGGGGCCTCAAACCACGACAGAAAGTTACTGCAATTATGATTTTAAGTGCTTTTCCATGTGAGTTACCCTTTCTTTGTCAAGCAGATGCGTCATAATTTGAGATAGGTTCTAAAATTTAACTCAAAACGTAGGTTATAGCACCTCTAATACAGAGCACTGCATAGCATTTTTTAGAGAAAACACCAAAAAAGTAGGTAGTCTGCAGTTTCTGAATGTTCTCCTAGGATACTTTTCATGTATCATGTGAAAAATTCCAGCTTTATTGCAGTCTATGGGGATTACAACAGCTTTAAAATCAATAAATGGATTTTCCCAGTAAGAATAAACTAGGATTTGACTGGAATATGAGCACCTTACTTTTGAAAGCTTTTCCTGACTTCATATGGCAGTGACTTATTATTGCAGTACTGAACTTTGTATTTGCAACTAACTCAAACACAATTCTAGTAATTCCCTGCTCTCCTCTGGACCAGGAAGGACCACCTTGGTCTTGGAACATTTACTGCCCTTGCCTAGCATGTGGAAAGCTTAGTTTTAAATACCATTTCAATGGGCAACAACTTTTCTAATATACTCTATGGGAGACTGAACAAAAACCAACCTTCATTAAAGTAACTTCTTTCTGTCAAAGGCATGAATAACAACCATTCACTTCTCCGGTAGCTATTTTAATTAGTTTGCTACCTTCTTTTTATGGAACAACCCTTTTTTTTATTCCAGGCAAGGATACAAAGATGACAAGATACACTGCTTTATGCACCTTTAGAAAATAATACTTAAAGCTTACTATATACGACTGTGGTGGATTCCAGTGTACCCAATCGTAATTCACTTTGTCTTCATCACGGATTACGTATCTTGCCCAAGGTGAAATACGATAGAGGAGATCGCCGTTTTGAGCACGAATCACCACCTATAGAATAACCCAAACATGTGCATGTAGTCACATATAGTTCATATAAAACCTCCTTTGTAAATCATAGCAGAGAACGAAAAAGTACAGAGAAATTTAATTTAAAGAACACACAAATATATAAGTCAAGTCAATAAAGAATGATGCTGTTCACAGATGATTTGCAAAGGGATAGCAAACCAGGTGTATCAGACACAAGAGTGATGTTCATGAAAAGTAAGTACATATAAGCTTTACGTAAGTAATGGGAGAAAGAGCCTTCCCAAATGGATTACTTTAAGGTTCCCTAATTTCCACAGTCATTGCTATTTCCCTGCCAAGTTCTTATAAATCTAAATAGATATATAGCACCATATAGACAGCATAATGCCATCCAGTCCTGACCAATATCACATCAACCAGAACTGCAAATCAACACAAAAAGCACATGACACTTTTCAGGTCAATAAGAAATAAGAGAGTAAAATTTAAATTGTTGTGTTTCTTCTGCTGCCTTTCTGTTTCTCTGGATGCCTTCATCATTCTAATGACAAAATAGCATTAGCTGTTCTACTTTCCATATTTGGTTTTCTCTATTTTACAATGAGAGATTAACAAGGACAATTCCTTTAAATTCCTTCAAAAAGGTCATAAAATCTCACCAGAAAGAGTGAGCAAACACAACAACCTAGGAGCGCCTTTGGAGTCTTCTAACTTTACCCAAGAGCAAAACTGAAACAATTTCTAGGTTAATGTTGCATGGGGATCTTGCAGAAGACATTGTATTCGAGGAGTTGGTGCTCTACTGAGTAATTAATGCAATCTGTAACTTGCAGAATACCTCTGGGAAGGGGTTGAGAATCAAAGGGTGGAAAAGGTTGTGTTACTGACTGTGAGAGCACTGCACATTTAGAAACTGGTGACAACAGGTCCATGCCGTGCTGCATATATTCCCTGGGTGCAGGACAACCTCAGCAATAACAGAGGGCCCTGGCAGCAGCTCCCCCTTGGTACCAGCAACTACACCACCCATATGGCCTTGCTTTTGTCTTAAACTCCAGCAAGAAATTCCCATGTGAACATGTTCTGCTCACATGTGCACACCATGGGAAAATCTACCAGGGCTCTGTCTGATGCCATGCTAATGCAGGTTGCCCAGCATTTGAAGGCGACTTAATTGCTATAAGTATTCCTCCTATTATAACTGATGCAGTAATTGCATGAAGCCAATCCCTTCTTGTTGAAATGCAGAAAGAATTCTGCTCCACCTCACTTAGCTCTCCACACTGCACCTCTCCACTTGCTCAGTACAGAAGGAACAGTACCACACTGGTTCTAACCCAGTATTTTGGCTAACATTAAAATAAACCACACAAGGTTAGCAAATTTAAAGTCAAGAAATGTAAAAGTAAAGTCCTGAAATTCTTCATTCCCCTTTTGTTTTGAAGCTGATGGTTGTTTTTCAGGTTTGGCTGTCAGGGGATTGGGGAAGAGAAACATATGTATGTGAATAGCTTCACATGAAAAGGGGGCGATTTAAGCTTCCCCACCCCTTCTTTTTATTAACAAGGTGACTTTTCTTTGCTCTCAGTTCATAACATGTATTCTAGAAAGAGACAAATAACAATGAATTGCCTTTTCACCTGTGGCAAGTGGCTTCCATTATTTTGATTTATTATCTGTATCCTTAACCTAACCATACAATGCAAGATAAAAATATGTATATGCAGTGGTTTAATGGAAGTTGGTAATGCAAGGAAGTATGACTGCTGTGTCCCTCAGCACACATTACTGTAACTGTAACAACTCAAAACTGGTTATAATAGAAGAAGGAATAAGAGTATATAAAAAAAAGTACAGATCACCTAATTAGTAAAAGCTGAGAAAAAAACCACTGTACAACTGCATGGAAAATTTATTCTGTTCACTATGCTAACAAAGCTGGCCAAAAGGGTATTTCTGCAAATTACAAGAACATTATGAAGATATTCCAGTTTGATAGCATTTACAACTTGCAAGTTACTCTTAGAATAATAAATATTATCTCCTCTTTCTGATATTACACTTCTGATAATGCTATTACTTGTTCTATTAATTTGTCCCAATTTACCCATTGCAGAAATGAGGTAATTACTGCATATTATAACCATACCTAGCTACTCATGTCTGCATTCCTCATCTACTAACATTCTAGTGTGATTTATACTGCAAAGGCTTATGAAGGGATACACAGTTTAAGAAACATAAGGTAATTAATCTAAATTCATATTATTATTATACTAAAGCTGGTGAAGTTGAATCCTGTTCTTCTCTGGTTTACATGAGCATCATTAACAGTTTCCTTAAGACCTCTATCAAGCAACCCCTCACAATTCCAATTCTCATTTCTTATGCTTGCTAAAATTCTTAGTTGTATGAGAATCCCATTTACTGAATTTTTCCTTATCATCAAGCTCTATACTCAGCCAACTTATTCCTCTCTCCTGATATTGTAGAAAGATAAATTACTAGCAGAAAGACTTCAAGTAGTATTTTCTAATGTTTCTTGAGACAAAACTCCCAAACCATCATGCTTAGCTGAGGCATGAGCAAAAAAAAGAAGAAAACCTGCTGAAGATTGAATAGCACCCCCAAAAAAACAGCAATTCAGCCCACAGCTGACAAAAATGAATAATGGATGCAGTCCAAGAGCTTTCATTCTTAGTTTTGCTTTGACATTTCTTGAGGTAATTGCAAATAAATAAAAGCTGCAATAAAAACAGTAATAATATAAAGCACAAACCTAAAATTGAAAGAAAGGTAAACAACTCTTGCTCCATTAACCCCAAACTATTACTCATGGTCCTTCCTCTGAAGTGTTCAGATATAAAAAGTAGCTGCAATGTGTACTCTGCGCCTGCTGCTACAGATTATATATGCATAAAGAATACTCAGCATAATCATTACACAGTCCTTCTGACAAAGTACCTATGAGTCTATCTAGCAGATATTGTACTTTTGCTCCAAATTTGCCTTTTTTTTCCCACTCATTTCAAATTCTTAGAAGTGATGATGCACAGACTAAGAGCACTTAGTTCATTAATGTTTTATAGCAGAATTTATGTTATTCTACTAAATCTTCTCTAAAGAACATATATAAAATCATGATGTCCATTAAGTAGGCTTCTTCAAATGGGCCTTGGGACTTATCTATTTAGTTTTTTTGAAGTTATGTCTCCATTCTTTCCTTAACGTATACAAGGCATACAATACCATTTTATATAAACATTACAGTCCCCATTAAATAAAGCTTTAAAAACATGTACTATGAGAGCATGAAATGCATTGTTCAAGTGGACCAAACAAACTGGCAGAAATTTAGACTCTAACCACAGCTAACCTGTTTATTCTACACTTCACTGAGCTTTAAATAAAATCCTATGTGAAAACAGTCACCATTTCTGATTCTATTACCAAGGGTTTCTCTTTGCACTTTTGCTGGCTTCTAAGAACATAGAGAATACATACTGTAGGCTTTTAAAATCAAAAGAGAGAATACAGATAACATTGTGAGAAAAATCATTTAAACTTAGTAAACAAACAGGCATGGTATGTAGAAACTCTGCAGTATGCGTTTAATACACATAATACTCCTTTGTCATTAATGTGGTCTGATATTACAGTTATGTAGCACTGTATCCTGGGTTGCATCAAAAGGAGCATGACCAGCAACAGATCGAGAGAGGTGATCCTGCCCCTCCCTCTACTCTGCTCTCGTGAGACCTCACTTGGAGTACAGTGTGCAGTTTTGGTGTTCTCAACATAGAAAGGACATAGAACCATTGGAACAAGTCCAGAGGAGGGCCACGAGGGTTATCAGGGGACTGCAGCACCTCCCGCATGAAGACAGGCTGAGAAAGTTGGGGCTGTTCAGCATGGAAAAGGGAAACTGCATGGAGATCTCATAGCAGCCTTCCAGTATCTGAAGAGAGGCTTATAGGGATGCTGGGGAGGGACTCTTCATTAGGGACTGCAGTGATAGGACAAGGGGTAATGGGTTCGAACTTACACAGGGGAAGTTTAGATTGGATATAAGGAAGAAATTCTTTACTGCAAGGGTGATGAGGCACTGGAATGGGTTGCCCAGGGAAGCTGTGAATGCTCCATCACTGGCAGTGTTCAAGGCCGGGTTGGACAGAGCCTTGGGTGACATGGTTTAGTGTAAGGTGCCCCTGCCCATGGCAGGGGGGTTGGAATAAGATGATCTTAGAGTCCTTTCCAACCCTAACTCTTCTATGAATATGGCTTACCCTTGGCTTTCTTCAGCTTCGTGATTTAAGTCATGCTTACAAACATGAGTTACATAAAATTGTGGGGGAGAAAAAATAATGTATTTTCTATAGTGACCAGCAAGAGGGTAAGTGCAGGGAGAGAAAGAAAATCCAAGTTTCTTAGGCAAAATAATACCTCTTCCTCCTCAATTTGTGTGTTTAAACTGTTAAGAACTAGCCAAAGCTAAGTTAATAAGGCTATGTATCAAAAGTTATATTTACACTGCCCAAATTGAGGAGGACAGAAAAGCAAAGAGAGATGACGAGAACTTGCAGTCAGCAGCTGTGCAGTACTCAGTTGCTAGCTGGGGTTAAAACACACTACTTAATCATTGGGCATTTGGAAACTTCTAACACGATACTGGAGAACTCAAAGTTAGTCGTGCAGGAGTTGCTTACATCAACACTAGATACAGCTCACCTGAAAAATTTGGGTTTTTTGCCCCTCCTCTAGTGATAAACATATTCACACAATAATACTTAAAACCTCAAAATGACTGATGACCTTTGAATGTCACAAGATTCTGTCTTCCAATTGAAGAATCAATATACTAAGTGAATGCTCTCATACAAATAAGGAAGTGCCAAAGGCAGAATGAAAACCTCCTTCAAAATCTGGCTTTAAAACTTACTCTAAAAATGGACATGGCACAGATTTACAACTCATATAAGCACTATTGTAAAGCAATACAAAGTGAAGAGCTTAATCCAAGCTGCTTATCTTTCACATATAACAAATATCTTTTGTCTACATTTTTCATTACAGTGATGTTAGGTGTATTGTCAACATTCCTACCTGAAGCACACTTGAAGTTTAGCATCCAAAACAGCTGTAATTAGTGCAGTGGATTTCAAAGATGAGTACACCCAACACTGTGAAAACATGTCTTGGTAACCCAAGGTTTAAGGTATCAAGGCTGCTGAAGTAATTAGTTTTGACATAACAACTTTTAGATTCAAATAAAGTCACTAGAAAACTGAAATGTATGGCTGTGATAAGAGCAAACATATAGCCAATAATGGTTGGCTTTGAAGGCATGTAAAAACTGGTGTGTAAAGGTGCACTCCAATTTTCAAAGTGCTGGTCACTGGTATCAAGTGACAACACATTCTCTGTCCCACTAGAATATAGGGGAAATTATCAAATGGGAAGTAAGCTGTAGGATAAAAACAAGTACAGTGTTTAAAGGTCTGTTTTGATGATGCTTAAAACTCTCAAAAGCCGTTTATTACAGTTAAGGAGCAACCATCATTCTGAGGGCAGTATAGTGTCATATAGAAAAGGCAATAACACACTGGAACAATTCAGAAGCTGAAACAGGTTTAATGCAATTTAATGGTGCTTTCAATGCAGGACAAGTGAGATTCAGAGGCCTCAATTTTTGAGGCTCTTTGGTATCCCACTATTCTGACCTTCCAAAACAGCATGGGTTTTCCATATCACCTACAACACACCTGCCAACTCCTTCTACGTGTCTCAGGGCATTTAAAGGAAAATCTGAGACTTACATTCAGGCAACTTCCAACCTACTGTGACTCACTGAATTTACTTGGCCTTTTATAAACAGAAGCCACACTGTAAGCTATCCATAACAATCAAAAGTCTGAAAGTTTTGCAAGTCTAACAACTGTAAAAGTTCAGTCACAAATACAAATTTTGATAAAGTTTAAACCCAAGTCTAAAATGCAGTTTAAGATGGTTGTGCTACTGTTACAACAAATGAAACTGAGCAGTAACAGGACACAAAATATCACAGTTGAAATTCATATGTTTATGAATATCCTCTTTCTTTTTTGCATCTGCCTACCTTCATCTCCTCATCTCATCACCTCCATTTGGTTACCACATTTCCTAGTGCAAATATACACAGATCTTCAGAACAGCGTGGACGAATAATTCAAATGACAGTTACATATAAGATCAGACAATTTCTCTGCTCAGCATCCACTCTTTTAGCTTTCAGTTCATGCATCTAAAGCAGACTGTAATTCCATGCATGAGGACTGAATTCAATTATGATGTTTTCCTGTAAGTTGTCTGGTCTATTTCCACTGTTGATGATGATGACATAGGGTCACAAATCAGAATTACAAAAAGAAGCCACACTGTATTGATAGTTCCCTATTTTTTATATTTATTTTCATTTAAAACTAGCATCTGCAGGACTCTTTTTAGTAATAAAAATTAAAACTGTAATTTTGCAGTTCGGGATATTTGTCATACAGTGGTTTGCCATTTATACTCAGGTTGAGGAGAGGAAAACGAGGAGGTGATAACTAGATGGCTGACAAATATGATCAAGCCAATAAACTGCTCTGAAACACTGTATTATTATTTCATTACTTTAATAGCTTGAAAGCACTTGGAATGATTGTTGGTATATGTGGCTTTTAATACAACAATGAAATTAAATTGGCCATCAAACCCAACAATAGCTAACATAATGAGAGAGTAGACTAGCTTTAATAAAAACATGGAAATGTCAGTGACTTGTTATTTCTATAAGGGCAATAAGCTATTATTTCAATATTTTACAATTTAAAGTATTTCATTAGCTTCATATTTATTCATTTCTGACACAATTATCCAAGTGTAAAAGCCACAAGAACACAGGTGGAAACATCATCTCATCTCAATAACATGCACCTGATTTGTAAGTAGAGGTCAACCCAAAACCTAACAGCATGTCAGGATTAGGTCTTACCAACTTCAGGAAGTTTATGTTAGATGCGGCAATATTGAAATCACTTTGTTTTCCACTGCATTAAATTTATTAGAAATTGAACATCCAAGTGTTTCCCTCCCTCAGTTGTTGTAAGAGTGCATAGGGAAGGAAAACAACTGCTGGTACACTGAGATGGTGTTCTGTGCAATATACACTGCAAAGTTTACCTTTATAATTTTGCAAATATAGGGTAACCCAGAGAAATCACTACAAGAATACAAAAGGAGCTGAACCAATTAATCTGTCCAAAGCTTCACACTCAGGACACACTGCTACTGTGAGAAAACCTGGTCTTAGAGTTCCTAAATCAGCTCAGCTTCAAAGACAGTTACTGCATTCAAGTCACCAAAACAATACTGCTGCAAGATCTCATTTGTTTCTTCTTAAATTGTTCACCATTTTCTCAACCCCAAGCTGCTACAGAAACCGAGAAGTGAAGTTTTACTATCAGCTGAAAAAACCTTTCTTCCTGTACACCGCAGCTGTGTACTTTTCTCCCACAAAGCATATCTGAGCTTAGCACTCAAGAACACACAATTCTGATAATTTTTTGCCAGAGATGACCTAAATTGAGCCCATTTATAAAAATAAATAAAATCACACCACCCCCATCTCCCCCACTCACACAGAGGAAATCACACAGCAACTACTACCAATTCACTTCCTACAGGTCATACGGGTTTGTGAGAGAAGCACTACAGCCTAGAGGCAATGTTGCTGTACATGTATTTTTAATACCTGGGATTACAGCAGAACACTTTCCAGTAAGGTAATGCAACCTGCTGCAGAATCCAGGACCAGAATTCAGACTTCTTTGTGTGTTACAGTTTGCTTCAAAGATTAAGATGAAAATACATAACCCTGATAAAACCAACGCTATTCTATCCCAAATCAAGAGCTTTATTCTGGAATTGTCTCATTCAACCCGACAGATTTTTAGAGATCAGACAAAACACTTCCCCCTTTAATAGCCTCAGAAATAGAAGGTAAAGAATGAAGAAGCAAACATTGCTTCTTCACTAGCACCTTACTCCACTTGCTACTGCACAGCCCTGCCTAATAAAGCTCAAAAGAAGCAGCAAGAAGGAAAAGGGATCATAAATTGCTCCAGACTTCAGCTTCCCATAGGCAGCAGGAAGAACCCTCTACCTAAATCAGTGCAGGGTGAAACATGGAAAACAGGTGATTTTTCCAGTACTTACTTTCCACTGAAAGACTTTACTGTGCTCTATTACTATCGCTCCAAAACACCCAGAAGAAATCAAGCATATCTATTAAGGTGCTTACAGTCACTGGTCTTATTTCTTAAAAGCTAATTGAGTATAAACCTTGAAAAGAAGTCTCTGAAAGAATGGACAGTGTATTGCTTCTGCCAAGCTGCTCTTCCTAAATTGCAAACCAGTTAACTGGAAACAAAAAGCAATAAAACACTGGAGTCACATTATGCCA
Organism: Forpus xanthops; assembly: GCA_032466535.1. Classification (NCBI taxonomy): domain Eukaryota; kingdom Metazoa; phylum Chordata; class Aves; order Psittaciformes; family Psittacidae; genus Forpus; species Forpus xanthops. Next base: position 9,421 of record JASSUY010013960.1, read on the forward strand.
AGTCTCCCTTTCTCCATCCTCTTTTTCTTCAAGAGATTAAGATTACTGCCAAAATTAAGTCAGCCGAGACAAAGTTGTTGAGTTTGGTTTGATTTTTTATTTCTTACAAGCAAATTTCTGGCAAAGAAATCTATTTCTATTAAGGGGAAAAGCATTCAAATCAAATATTGAAAAAATACTGAGGTATTGGAAGCACAGTAATGCTTCTCAGGTAGTTTATATGTTTAACAAAGGGAGGAATCTGTGTGCTTCAGAAGCCATTGGGAAATGGGTCTATTTGCTGTGCAGATCATTTAGCTGTAAATATATCCTAATGTCAGCTTTTAGATTCTAAACTTATTAGGGACATTTAATATTCGTTCACAATTACACCTTCTTTCCCCTTCCTTTCTCCCCTGGGGAAAGAAATTATAATAAAAGATAAAAGACGACATATAAAAGCAGCAAACGCATGAAGTCATGCCTTACTCTTCCAAAAGAGGGAGACATAGCTCCATTTGTGAATTACTCATTTCAATTGGAGGGAAGAACCTAAGAATGCATTTAGCTACTTTACTATATCAGATTAAAAAGGAAACCTTCTGCTCTATTTTCCATTCCCATGCTTCTCTTTGAAAACTAATATAAATCAGAAAACACTAATAAAAACACAGAAAACACTACATTATCCATTATATCTGAGTATAAGAAGAAAAAAAAAAAAAAAAATCACAAAACTGAGATAGTAGCCTAGTATTATAAAAATACATACCTATGTAGATAGAGATAAAAATACAATAGTAAAATCCAACTTTCAAAATCCAGGAAACCATAGGAGGGTTGTTAAAAATGAAAGCAATATTACATCCTAGTAGATTTCAACAGGCACAAGTATAAAGACAACATTTCACTTAATTAACTATCCTAAAAGCACATTAATTTCTAAAGGAAGTAACAATGGGCTTTATCGAAATGCCAGGGGAATTTCAGCACCAAAAGCACTTTCAAAGATACAAATCGGAACAGTCAGAGGTGTAAAGAGTATTTTATTTAGAAATAAAGTTATTTGAATTGTCCTGGTTTAGCTTAGTTTAGTTAATTTTAGTCTGGTTTAGTTTAGACCCTTCGGTTTAGCTGAAAAAACTCTCTGTTGCAGCCTGACAAAGGAAAGGCAGGGCAGAAGCAGTGCCATGGTGGTGTGAGGGCAGTCCAAGAAGAACCCAGCCAGAAAGGGCCAGGGAAGACCTGACAAGGGTGGTGCTCAATGCTACAGAGGACAGCAGCAAGTCCCGGGACCATGCTGGGGCCAGCCTGGGAGTCCAGAAGGCTGCCTCCCCCCGGATGCAGGACACAAGGACTACCTGCGTGGAGCATGAGCAGCTGCCTTTGGGTCATGGTGACCCAAAGGAGCCCCATGAAGGAGCTGTGCTCAGCTGCAAAGGAAGGCAAAAAACACCAGGGACGCTTGCTAGTCCAGCCTGGGGAGAAAAAAGCCTTCCCCCCATAGCTGCAGGACACAAGGAGCCACCTTCGTGGTGCATGAGAACCGGGCTATAACTCGGGCAGAATGACCCAAGGAGCCCTGACAAGTGGTCATGATCAGTGCTCAGAGGATGGCAAAAACCCCCCGGGGACTGGTGGCTATCTGCTCCGGGGGAAAATTCCTTCCTGATCCCAGTGCTGGCAATCGGCTACTCCCTGAGCATGAGCAAGACCTGCTCCTGGTCCACACGCTGGTTACGCCTCCAAGGGGACAAGGGGACACTGGCACTGCCTTTTCTGCTTCCACATGGAGCCATCTCAGGGGCTTCCAACACCACCAAAATACCGCTTGGTTTGATGATTCCTCAGAGGAAGAATCTTCCTGTGCTTAGCAGTGGGAGCTCCAGAGCACTGTGGGAGGACACTGAGCCATCTGTACATCCTTCTTCTGGCTGCTGCCACACTCTCCAGATGAGGACAATGAGCTCCTCAATGACTGAAGCAGGATTTCCACCCATCTATCCAACAAGCTTTGAGTGTGGCCCCTCCGCAAGCTGGAACTGCAGCACAGAACCTCCCCTCAGCTTCAGGTGTTCCCCCCATCAACTCACTCCCCCTCTCTCAGTAATTCCTGCAGTGTCCCAAGGGCTTCCTCTTGGATGCCCTCAGGCTGCCAGCTCTGTCCCGGTGGCAGCGCTGGGCTCCCTGGCAGTGGGACAGGGGAGGGTGTTGGACTTCTACTGCCCCAGAGCATTGTGATGCTGCACTGCCGAGTTCTGGCACTATGACACGGCAGTGATGGAGAACTCATAGCTCTTCCCACTGCAGCCCTGCTGCTGCTGCCCTTTTGCCCAGCATCCCTTGAGAAAGGCCTTTGGGCTTCTGGCCCTGAGGCAGTGCCTGTGCCCAGGAGGCCTAGAGGGATGTCCCTGCTCAACGTGGCCACAAACTGGGCACCGCTGCAAGGTGTCCCTGTGAATAAATCTGTATGTTCAGATTCTATCAATAAGGGGTTTTATACTACACAGTCATTTGACTGCGGCGATCCCAAAGGTGAAAGAAACGGGGTTTTGGGTTCCTTCTGCATGAGCTTTGCAGAAACAGAGAGCATACAGCATTTCCTCACCACTCATTAAAACACCAAGTGGCATTTGCTGCTACACTGGTTATGGTGAGGTCTTCTTCTTGGAAAGAAGAATTTAAGGAATCTCTTCTGTGTTTTTGTCATGGCTTAAGCACAGCCGGTAACTCAGAACCACATGTTCCTCGCTCACTTCCCCGCTTCTTCCTTCCTCCTGCATCCCAGAGGGATTGGGAGGAGAATGGAAAGAATGTAACCACCCCAGGCTGAGATAAGAGTAGTCCAGTAACTCAGGTATAACACAAACCACTACTGCTACCACCAGTAATAATAATGATAAAAGAAATAATAAGGGAAGAGAATAAAACCCCTCACCACCAGCCAACTGATACCCAGCCCAACCCAAGGAGTGATCTGGGACTTCTGGGTAACTGCCTCCAGTTTATACACTGGGCATGACATGCTGTGTCATGGAATATCCCTTTGTCTAGTTTGGGTCAGGTGTTCTGTCTCTGCTTCCTCCTGGCTTCCTCTCCTCCCTGGCTGAGCATGAGACTCAGAAGGTCCTTGGTTAGCATAAGCGTTACTTAGCAAGAACTAAAAACATCTGTGTCATCAGCGTTGTTCCCAGGCTGAAAGCCAAAACCACATCGCTGCACCACCTACTAAGGAGGAGAAAAAATGACTGCTACTGCTGAACCCAGTACAGTTTGCTACACAGGGTAACATTTCTTGTACGGGCTGTTTAGGTATTGGCTTGTGTCTATTAGCATCAGTTTGGGGCTTTACCTCTTGTATTACTACTTGAATGCAACACTTCACTGACTGCTGCCTAATTCCACGTTCTTGAAAGCTGCAAGTGTTTTGATCCCAATTTGATTTAAACCATCTGGACTGAGCAGGCATTCCCTGCAACACTCAGGAAGAACAAGTGACTCAGTTGTGTAGAGCAGTTTTTAAACCCTCAGTTAAGTATCACGTAAGGAGAACATGGAGCTATTGCAGCAAATACAGAGGAGGGCTGCAAAGATGACGAGAGACTGGAGCACCTCCCATATGAAGACGGGCTGAGAAAATTGGGGCTGTTCAGCCTGGAGAAGGCTGCGTAAAGACCTCATAGCAGCCTTCCAGTATCTGAAGGGGGCCTATAGGGATATTGGAGAGGAAATCTTCATCAGGGACTGCAGCGACAGGACAAGGGTTGATAGGTTTTAATTTAAACAGGAGAAATTTAGGTTAGGTATAAGGAAGTAGTTCTTTACTGTGAGAGCTGCCAAGCGATGTTACAAACCTAGCAGTCCTGGCAGCAATCAAGGCCAGGTTAGACAGATGGTGTCATGGTGTAGTGTGTGGAGTCCTTGCCCATGGCAGGAAGGTTGGAACTAGATGATCTTAAGGTCCTTTCCTGCAGGACAGCATTCAAGCTTCTCTGTCAGTCTAGAAGCTAAGTTTTGATCAAAGTTTTAAGTCTAATTAGTAAGTCAAAGGAAATCTGGAATCTCCAAAATACAGAGTTGAAGAAATACTTTTCCCCCTCATTGTGACTTAGCCAGAATCAAGTTACTATAACAACAGTGATGTAGCTCAAAAACTATAAAAATTTGTAAGCATAATAGAAAAGCATTCATATATGTATTACGTAACTGAGAGGCTTGGGGTTTGAAAAGCAACCATAATAATCAAGCACATTACACACAATAAGTGTAACTTATTAGAGTTGTTTCAAGCCACGTCAAGTAGAAAAGAAGCTGCTGGAGTATGTAACAGGGGCAGCCAAGCATTAAGTTATTACTTATCCTCAACTATTAAGTGTTTGTACAAAGGACAACAGCTGCATAATACACCTTACAGTTGGGTGGCTGTGGAATAGCATGCTTGCTTTTTGATGCTCCCATTCACGGCTGTTGCAAACTGACAGCAAAACATTGTTTGGGGATGAGGCAGGTTACAGTCAACACTCTCCACTTTGTATAACATACTCTCTTATAATGTCTTCTTATAATGGAGGTACTGCACAGTCCCTTATTCTGTCCTCTCCTAGCTCAACAACCCAAGAATACCTAACATATTAGATCACACTCTGGTGTATAGTAAAGAAGTTAACAGAATCATCATGCATGTGCTCCTTCTGTCCTGAGGTCATCTGTCATGGATGAGCTCACTTGACCCTCTCCACAGATTGTTAGGGCCATTAACTTAATTGCTTTCTGACATTCTAAAGTAACATCCCTTGAATGCTTTATCATAGTGACTCAGGGGATTCCTTCTTGGACAGCTCTGATGTTGGCTCTGTTGCCAGTACAGATACTATCTGACAAGACTTGACATTCAAGGTGTGGAATAAATCCAAATCTTGCCTTCCACATTCTCCTTGACCTATAATCTTCTCTGAATATTACAGACCTGGATAGCTGAAAATTAGGAAGTACATACCAGCAAGTTACACTGAAGAGTATCAGAAGCTTTACCTAATAAATGGCCCTATTTTCAAAACAAAATAATTCCCCTAAAAAACAAAGCCATGTTCATATATATATTTAATATGCACTTTAAGACTTTAAACTCCTTTTCAAGACCCCTTCTTTAAAATCTCTCTCCCTTTTCTTCCAAAAACCACCCACATTTTGCATTGACACCAACTATTAATTGAAGCCAATAGTCTTCTGTATGGATAAATTCAAAGAATAGTATCTTTAAATAGCAAAACCTTCTACCAAAGAATTGTGCAATCTTGCAGTCACAAGAGAACGAAGCCTGCCAGAATAACTAAATAAGGATATTTTGAAGTGCTGAAGTGCTGAGTTCAGCCTGCAGAAAAAGTCTCCAAAGAGCAACAGTCCACTGCATTACAATGTTTCATCGCTGTTACAACCTCTCCTATGAATCCACAAGTAGTTGCACATTGTTTAACAAATCCAAACAGGCAAAGTCAAGAGACCATTTACCTCTCAATAAAATAACAACCCTTCCTACTAGCCAACCTAATCTGTAACCCATATTAGTCTATGGTAACGTGCTGAAGGGTCATGGCTTACAATAAAGCAATGAAACATGAAGGGTATTGCTACAGATTTAACTAGTGCTTTACTTCCTATTCAGCACCACTGTTAATCTAGAAATGTATATGCCAGATGACTCAAGTCCTGTTCCCTGAAGTTCAAAATGCCAAGAATGCCACGTCTGCTCTTCCTGCACGCAGGTTACATACCATGATGCTGCAGAACACTTATTTCCCTGTTCAACTTAGCAGACATGGTGCACCATTTTAAGACATGAAATTTAAGCAACATGGAACTAAGACTATGAGCAAGGATACTTCCTACCTGACAGCTAAGGTGAAGGCAAGAAATATTAGAAGTGATTATATTTGTTAATGTAAGAAACCAGTCAATACTTCCTCAGGAAGCTTCCCACTGAAATGAAGTTTTGCTCCTCTGCCAGCGGTACCTGGGGCTCCTTTTATAAATGTTGTCTAACCTATTTCATATTGAGAACAATCAGACACTGGAATTATGTCGCAGGGAAGTGGTGGATTCCCCAACACTGGACATTTAAAATTCAGTGGACAATTAGTTGGGCCATCCTGGCTAGCCTGTGGCTTTTTTCCAAGAAAGGTTGGATCAGACGATCCTTGTGCTCGCTTCCAGGCAAGCATTCTATGATTCTATTTACATCTTATGCCACAGAAAAACTTCTATACCTAGGATCCTAACTGCCAGCCTGTTATCCCATTATTAAGTTTCCCAGGTTTAAACATTCTCATTAAAAAACACCTTCACGTTTTGACTGCAGACTGCTTGAAGCGCACAAGTCCTGAACTCAAAGCCAGTCTGATACTATGCTGCTGGACTTCGTGATCAGTAGGGTCAGCTGCAACACCATCTACTTCATCAGTGACAGTAATTACACCTGATGAATTTTACTAACACTGGTTCACTGACACTAATTAACCTATCTGCTCACCATACTTGATTCCTTTTCAGGGTTTGTAACTTAACAACAGAACATGAAGATCTACTACGAAGCACAGGATACAGTAGTAAAAACTCTAAGGATTAAATTTTAATAATATTCTTTATAACTTATTTCCCTCTCCCCAGCACCTCATGGATACAAAAATGTATTTTTAGGTGCTTCTAACCATGATTAATCTGCACTTCTTGTATTGTTCCCTGGTATTCCTATCAAGAATATTAAATAAGTCCCCAGTGTAGACAGTAAGTTCTCAATTTTTACCATATTGTCTCCACACCTAAACTTCACTGATGTCATTTCAGAATTAGCATCTTATGGACTCCAGTGAAAAATCAATTTGCAGGCATTTTTAAGCAGTTGTAAAAGTAATTTCTAAATAAGCAGTAAAAGAACAAAGTGGAACACTGATTAAACTCCTGTATGCATATGACAGCACATGATAAGACTTGCTGAAGAAGCCTACACATGCTAATTTTTCCTAAAAGCTTGGTCTATATTGTGGAAAAGTAATTAAGACTACTCTGACAACAAAGGAGAAATTCAGTTATTTTCAACCATGACAGAAGATAAGGACACCCACCCCCAAAGCCGTCACTGTTAGAATTAAAAGCACGCTAACATTTAAAGAAGCCATCTTTATAAACTACACCCATTAGAATAAAGAAACAAGGGTAAAGTGACTTAATTCATTAAAAGCACAAAGTTTGGTTCAGGGGTGGGGTTTTTGGTGTTTGCTTTTTTAATCTGTACTCAAGTTTAAGACATCTGCCAGTTTAGGCAGAATAAAGAAAAACACGGCACAGTCATAACAGCAACTGTATTTGTTCACTTCACTCACTGTAAGTTCCAAACTGATCCATGGGAGAAAAATAAAACACCCTTTTCTAGCAGGTAGCATTTTGTACATGGATGTCATCATCCACAAGGGAGTCATTCAACTCTCATTAGCATCCATTCCTTTACACAGAAATGTATCAGAAGATCTATAGTAGCTTTTTTAATTACTCACTTTGTTCAATGTTTGTATTTACTTACAAGAAGAATGCCTGAAGAACTGTAGTAGACAGTCCACTACTACTGAAAACACGCAAATGTTTGACCTCTGCTCCTCATCCATTTTCCTACAAAAATATTTTGTGACCTGATTTAAATTAGTGTCACCAGCTACACTACATCCATTTCCCATTCTGGCTTAGAAATTACTTATTTAAAAGGAATGACCTTGTCACCACTTCAGAACTTAGCACTCACTTGCATAGAACTAAAGATGAAAACAGGGGAGACAGAAGCTAAAGATAAGGGCCTTCCAGAGGAGACTTTTTCCCCAAAGCAGATTAATCAAATCACTGCACAAATGTCTGAAGTTGACTATTTTAACTTACGTATTTAAGAATCATATTGATAAAAAGCAGCTTTAAAACATGCAATTTTGATATCATTCCTTATTAAAGCAAAAAGGGGACTACCTTCACTATTGAAGTATTTTCTGCTGCCTAGTCTAGTGCTCACAGACAACAGTCCCTGTGCATTTAAGTGTTAGCTCCTCAATCTGCATAGTAATTTCCATCTACAGACGACTAACTGTTCTCAGCTTTCATATAAACAAAGTCAATCATATTAGAAAAACCATGGCAGTCAGGTGAAGTGCCAAATGACTGGAAAAAGGGAAATATAACCCTCATTTTCAAGAAGGGGAAAATGGATGAGCCAGGGAAGTACAGACCAGTCAG
>JASSUY010013963.1:0-37575 GCA_032466535.1 Forpus xanthops
CGGATAGCACCGCACCGGATAGCACCGCACCGGATAGCACCACACCGGATAGCATAGCACCGGATAGCACCGCACCGCTCAGCACCGCACCAGATAGCATAGCACCTCACCGCACAGCACAGCACCACACAGCACAGCACTGCATAGCACCGCACAGCACCGCATAGCACCGCATAGCACCGCATAGCACCGCACCACATAGCACTGCACCGCACCGTGCCGCATAGCACCGCAGCGCACTGTGTGGTTGCACCGAGCGCTCCCCGCACAGTGATGGGTGCTGTTGGTGAAGAGCAAAGCGCTGTTGTGAAGAGCCCCGCGCGGGACAATCGCTCTGCAGCAGCAGCGGGCACCGATCCGTTCCAGCAGAACCCAGAGCTGGGCCGGGGTGCGCGTCCGGCCCCACGTGTGTCAGTGAAGCCTTTTACTAACAGCAAATCACTGCTCCCCAGTTTGAGGAGGGCAGCGGTGTGTAGCATCAGCAGTCTTACACTGCCCTGGAGCATCGCAGATGCCGTCTATCTTAAAAACTGGGTTTCCTTTAAGGGTAATTTGAAGTCTTCTCCCCATGTTTTAACATAAAATATACAACTCAACGTTCATTGTGTGACATACACGTCTGTCCGAGATACACATAACCACACACCGCTCTGCGGTTGTTCCGAGGCCGTGCTGCATGGAGCATCATACACAGCAAGTTCATGCAGCAATTTCTGTTATAGATTTGATAAGCTTTTCCTGATGCTAACGCTTCCACAGTTTACAATTCACATGTCCCAGGGTAGAACATGCTCAGGAGCCTTTAATGAATCCCTCAATTCAGAAACATCCACGACAGAAAATGAAATAAAACAGCAGGGCAGATACACTGCAAACACCACAGACACCCTGGGGAATGGCTGCTCCTCCAACGGCATGGGCCACGCTCAGAGTCAGCTTATTGCATTCATGGCATGGATGTCTACATGAGTGGAACCTTGCTGGGCTGTGGTTGCAGTGGGAATGTTCCTGCCACCTCATCAGCCCACGCCAGCAGAGCTGTGGAACCACGCTTGTGTCTAGATACATGCAAGTCCTGTGGGATGTGGAGAGAATAGTTTTCTCTCAGTAGCATTAAGACATCTGGGGGCTATTTGTACTCCTAAAAAACTCCATGTAAGTGCAATAGCATGAGTTAAATCATCTACAACACGTGACGCAGAAACAAGGTGCTTGCCGACACAGGTGGAATAGTGCAGTTCACCGTGGCAAGAGCTTGTGCATCACTTCTGATATGACATAGGTAAAGGTGACAGAAATCACAAGAGTGAGGAACTGTTTCATTCCTTCTTGCTTGAATAGTTGGATCAACAATCCCCCTCCCTTCTCTGCTAAAAAGCAGATGGCCAAAGAAGGGACTGCTCATACATCTCAAATACAGATTTTTACACAATGTGAACTGTTCCATCTTCCCTGTATAGAGACCACTGAAAAACCCTTTTAAGCCGTCTGACACTAACAGATGTAGATGTTTGTACATTACTGTTCAGGATTGACTGTATAAAACCAACCCTCCCTGGACCTACAGCTTTGTACACATCCTCAGAGTCTGATGATTTTTCTGACTGACAATAAGGTTTTCCTGATGCTCACACTTCCACAGTTTAAAGTTTACATATTCTTTAATGGAACCCTGAGAAGTCAGTCGCTCTGGCAGAGCCAAGCTAACCACAGCAGCGTGAGCTGTGCCGCATTCTGCTGTGCACATCAACACGAGTGTTAGCCAGGTCCCTATTACAGGGCTGAGATCTGCCTGACTTCAGTGCCGGCTGTACTCTCTGATGCAAAGGCAAGAGACACCTAGCAAACAGAAATGATGGGGAGCAGTTTGAATGCCAGGAGCCATTACTACAAAACAATATAAAATCATGATTAAATGGAGTGCTTAGGCTGCTCGTGTTTCAGTGGTGCAAGATCTATCCATGTCAACGTGTTTGTGTGGAAGTCTTGTTTTCTGATTGATGAAATCCGATTCCTGTCCATAGTACTTTCTTGCATGATCATAGTCCAGCCAAACAATTGCTTTAAGATCCTGTGGACTGATTTTGTGGTCATTGCCAACAGACTCTCCAATACACTTGCCCTTTATAGTCTCACAAACAGTGAGGTATATCACATACCGTTAGAGAGAATCAATAGAGTATTAGAGGAAACTTGCTAAACTTACTAACACACGAAACTGTGCATAGAAAAGAGCTACCAGCACTTTTTGTCCAACCTACAATTCATAATACTTCAACATCTCACAACATATTAGAGATTATTCAACATGATTACACCTTTTAGGAAGCAAGAATACTGCATCACTAGTATGTTAAACAACAGACTTAACATCAAAGCAGAGAAGACAATAGCAAATTTAAACCAGGTTTTGTTTCCCAACATTGAAATCAATGAAAAAAAAAAAAGAAAGAATTAAATGACTTGGGATTAGTGTGTTGGCAAATGGAGGGGAGGAGAAGAAAAAGAAATGCTGAGCATCCTACCTAATACACTTCCACTGAGATTCGTTAGGCAGCTTCACTGGACTTCTCCCAGAACTCCTGGCTGTTATAATGACCCCGAAGCAAAAACATGTCAGCTCTCTGTTTCCGATCTTCCTTGCATTTGGCTGCCCATGGTGGAAGAAGTACAGTTAAACCATAAGATGTGACAGATACAGACCCACCGGGGAATACCTGCTGCAGTTGCTGCTTTAGAAAGAACGCAATATGAGTTTGAGCCTCCCTTCCCAAATCTAGGCTCTTGTGTTGTGATTTATGAGCATTAGCAGAGAACACAAATTAACCAGAAGGGGAGGGGGGGGGAAGTGTTGGTCATTATCATGTTGGGAAATTTAACTTCTAATTTGCAGCAACAAACATAACAGGGACTTGAAATACTAGCTGAAAATGTTTGCAGGGTGCTATGCAGGATTGTTAAGTAAATGTTTGAAGACGTAAATGTTTGAAGGGGCTCTGTTTTATTCATTGAAAATATTTATTGACATAAATAAATAAACATTTAGGAAATATGTATATCTGGCCTTAAGTTCACATTTTCTAAGCATATCAGTTCAAACAGTTCTGTATCAGCAAGAAATGCACTGTACTAACTCTTCTGGCATTCACAGAGAGGACCTGATGGCTCTAATAGCATGTAAGGATGGTGCAAAGCATCCCCTGCTCCCACACCTGCCCCAGGAAGGCAGCTAAAAACCACTCAGCTCTGTACTCTCTCAACAGTAGCTTCTCCCCTGCCATCAGCTACCCCAGAGGAAGGTGTGCAAGAGCACAGGAGGCAATGCCCTCATCTCCAAAGTGCTGAGTGACTGCAAACCTATCCTGATAGCAAAGGGCACACCTCATCTCCTTGTCAGTACTGAAGTCAAGGACTCCATTGTAGCAGTTCCTTACATTTGAAAACACACAGCATTCCTGAAAACAAAAATACGATGTCCTGTATTATACATCCTCTGTTCTCAGCAGTCCACTGCATCGAACCTCGAAACCCCACCACATTTCCTTTAATGAGCCATAGTTTATTAGAGACTAGACTCTTATCTTCACAAGCTTTGAACAGGGATGAATTCACGCTTCAGAAGAAGACTTTGTAGTCTCATGAGTAATGCTTGCCAAGATGTAAGAGGGAGTTAAAACACACTGTGTATATGGCATAAGAACAACCTGTAACAGAAACAGGCTACAATCAGAGCGGTAACTACAGGTCAAATAAATGATTACAGCAGATGAAAATCTATTGAAATTGTTTGCTCTGAAATCTGAAGTTATTTCAATTATCTTTCCATTTCCTACTAAAATATATCTGCTTTCTGATTTTTTGTTCACTATGTCCTGTGCTTCAAGGATTTAATATTTCTTTTTAATTTATCTTTAACACAAAGGCACTTTAAGCACTTTTTACCATGTAATTAAGGCTCAAACGCTGCTGGCCTTACTCGGGCTGAAGGCTATCTGTGCTGTACATATTTCAGAATTCAAGCCATTGAAGTCTAAATAATTAACTTCTAAGTATAATTTATACCAAAAAAAATCAACCATTGCACACATGTACTGACAAATTGAATATATAAAGAGGTACATTTAATACATGATATACATGCATTACAATGTATCTAAAATACTGTTTCCTGGCATTGTATTTCTAGAGGAATGCAGCAAGAAATGTGGTATGACCTGCTGTATTTATTGAGTTTCCTACCCCTTTGATTTTGAGACCATAGCCTCCATCATATCAGTGAACACAGGAACGGGAAGTTCATTTCTTTGTGTTTCAGCAAGCACTGTTTCCTCTTACAATCCAGAAGATTGCTCTGTATTACAGAAGAATCCACAAATGAACTGATATAGGAACCCCAACTAGTAAGAGACATTTAGTATTTTGGAGATGAGACAAAGTGTTTGCAGACTGCACATACTACATAGGGAGAATCCTACCGGCAAAATGCGGACATTTCTCAGTGCAGAGGGGAACTACCACTATGGAAAACAATGAATAGTAGATGTTAGGAGTAACATATATGAAGACATAGTCACAGTGAATGTTCCACTGGAATGTGAGCAAGGCAGAAGAATAAAGATATTGCTAAAAAGCTGAAAATGAAATAAATCCCTTATAAGCTTTACTTACTGTATTGCTGCCTACTCGTATGTAATTTAGAACTGGACTTTGATATCTAAAACCCAAACCTAACAAGGAATACCATACAAGTGCTATAGGAAAAGCATGGAAGACAAAAATGCTCATACTAAGGACACGGCCAAAAGCTTGAGCTCCACTTGATGCATACATGCATACACTCAGAGGGATGGTGCTCACGCAGGAATAGGCTTTTTTGTCCTTTAAAACCTGAAGATTTTCCCTATCAGAAAGCACACAGTGCACGTATAGAGGAATAGGACATTAGATACTATATGAACATCCTCTGAAGATCAAAAAGTCAGCGAGCAAAGTCATACGCTAAGTCAATTTAATTGACACAGCAGAGTTTTGGTCTGTTTAAAGGTTTTTCTTCTGCAGATCTTTAATTTCTGTTATTTAATTTAGAGCGACGGTATCTTTCCACTCTGACTCATATCCTAATTGACTGAATATATAAATGTGAGATCAACTGCCACGCAGTTATGGAAAGAAAAATAAACCTAGGAATGGGTTCTAATAGAAAAGAGCAAACCACTGTAAAGCACAAGCCTAGATGAAGCAAACAAAACATGACACTTATATCCAGTCTGGCCTTCACAATAACACCGTCATTTTCTTTTTAAATGACTTCTGAAATGATTAAGAGGAATGCTCATTTTCCTAATTAATTGCCTGCTTTAGTTACCACAAATTCATTTTGAATACCATGCATGTGAAAACCTGATAAGCCGTTAATGTGCAATAATGCACAACGAGCAAAGAACTGAAAGGATGACAGCACAGGAGTTAACCAATACAGTTATGCTTTGGTACTAATTTTCCCCTCAAGTGAATTAAAGGCCAGTACTGTGCAGCATGTGTAGGATTCAAATATTAACTTTCCTCTCTCCTTTGTCAATGAACACTGAGCTGTTTTATAAAATAAGACATAGAAAGAGTCAGCTGCAACATAAATAATTAAAACGCAACAATTTTATAAGTAGGCTGTACAATGTAAATATGAATACATCTTTGCACATATGCTTGCACATAGAAGCATGTATTTTAGATATACATGTATGTATATAATCATAGAAGAGTAAGGATTGGAAAGGACCTTAAGATCATCCAATTCTAAACCCCTTGGTATAGAAATCTTAGTCATTCACTGTAAAATTGTATCCTGACTTACTTCCTTTATTAGACCACGGACAAACCAATGCAGGCCTCGGAACTAACACGAGTACAAAGTTTAACATTCTTTCTCAAACTATAACCAGATGCCAACATTTCAGTCACAAATAATCTCCTAGAAGACACAAGTCATGAATACTGACTGCCTCATTGTCTGTAAACCAGTAATAAATGAGATAAAACTCTAATTAAGGAAATATGCTATTAATTCCATGGTCAAGATGCCGAAAGTTCATATTAGATCTGTGGTTTGATTTCTATTCTTCAAATGTATATAACTTGCTTTTTAACCCATAATCTTCTGTCTCAGATACCTTTATATTGTGAATGCTCCATCCCTGACAGTGTTCAAAGTCAGGTTGGACAGAGCCTTGGGTGGCATGGTTTAGTGTGAGGTGTCCCGGCCCATGGCAGGGGGGTTGGAACTTCATGACCTTAACGTTCTTTCCATCCCTAACTATTCTATGATTCTATGTTTATATATGATGTTGTGAATTGAGCTCAAAGTAATGTTTTTTAACGTGCGGTAACTACTCTTAAATTAAAAAAGTTGATGTGAGTTTTATCTGTTTCTTTAAGTGCTATACTCCTTTCAGAGACCACGAATGAATGGAAGCTGAAAGAAATCTGCTTTCCAATGTGTCTTTAAAATCAACAGGTCTAAAAGATGAAGGTGCAAGACAGGCCAACAGGTTTAGGTCTCTATTAAGACTTCTGGATAAGGAATTGGCTGGATGGTAGCACTCAAAGAGCTGTGGTCTCTAATCTCATGAGACACACACAAACCCACACACACACAGTCGTGCATCCATCTCCGGAGACCCAAATTAAGAATGACATAGACCTGTTAGAGTGAGTCCAGAGGAAGCCGTGGAGATGCTGCAAGGGCTGGAGCAGCTCTGCTCTGGAGCCAGGCTGAGAGAGCTGGACTGGGTCAGCATGGAGAAGAGAAGGCTCCTGAACGGGAGACCTTAGAGCAGCTCCAGTGCCTAAAGGGGCTGCAGGGAACCTGGAGAGGGGCTTTGGGCAAGGGCCTATAGAGACAGGCCAAGGGGAATGGCTTTAACTGCCAAGGAGAAAACTGAGATGAGCTCTTAGGCAGAAGCTCTTCCCTGTGAGGGTGCTGAGCGCTGGCACAGGGTGCCCAGAGAAGCTGTGGCTGCCCCATCCCTGCAGTGCTCAAGGCCAGGTTGGACACAGGGCTTGGAGCACCCTGCTCTAGTGGAAGGTATCTCTTCCATGTCAGGGGGTTGGAGCTGGATGAGCTCTAAGGTTCCTTACAACACTAAGGGAAGGGATTCTGTGATTTGAATGGTGTAGCAAAACAGGAAGACTTTTGAACTTCTAATACATTATAGATATTTTATCATGTAGCTGCAGTACACTCATCCTGTATTTTACATCACTCTAAGGGTAATTGTGTTTTAAGCATTTAATTCATTGGAATAATTTTCAGGTTTGGAGGTTATTCTTTTTCTTCTATAGAAATGAAAGAGAGCAAGAGAATCTGTGACGTTTCACACTCAAATGCTACAAGAGTTTTTAAGAGGTCTGCAATAATCCTCTTTCCCATCCTTTACAAGAGTGCTCTGCTAAAATATTCCTATTTTCAGTGTTAAAGAAAACTAATATAAAGTACATAAACCAAGTTCTTACTGCTTACACAGTATTTCTTTACTTATGGATTAATATTTGAGCTTTTTTAAAGTAATAAAATAGCTTATGGAACTCCCCAATCCATACACCTATAGACGTTACACAGTCAGCCATTGACCTTTGCTTGGCTGGAGTTCCTTCTAAGCTGTTCACTTGAATTTGGATGCAAGTCATTTTACAGTGGTCTGGGATGATGTATCTGAGCCCTTCACAGAATAACTAGTCCAGCTGGTGAGTGAAAACCAAACCAGAGCATGGAAGATGTATGAAATGTTATGAGAAGGGAAATGAGGGCTGAGATAAGAACCCTTAAAGAAAGCTTTCTCTTAAAACGGGATACTAGGTCTTGTTCAAAATGCATTTACTGACTTATTTCACTGACGTTAGCTCTCACCTAGAAATGTGGCGTCACTCCAAGGACATACCTCTCTTTCTGCCATCTGTTACAACAAGGAGACACACAGCTTGGACTCACATCACACCCTCCCCAGTAAACAAATCGATAACTTTGACATCTGAGAGGACATCTTCCAGGAGAGCACTGCAGTGCGAGAGCTGCCGCCCTCCACAACACCTGCTGTCTCTATAGCATACGAGGGAGCTTACACTGAAAACACAGGTGGGCTCCTCTGCAGGAGGAATCCTAGAATGATAACTGGTCGTGAGACAGCATCATTGCTGCCAGCCCTGAACGCAATGGGGGAGATGCGTATTGCAACGCCTAAGATTTTATGTATAGAAAAGCTATTTGTTATTTGTCCTGTGTGCACAGCAATTTTCACTTTCTGTCAAGGATTCGTGATGCTTTCCATAAGCCTCTTTCTCACATCCCAAAATCCGTGCATAAATCAATGCCAAACATAAGGCAACAGGAGTGACTGGGAAAGTCAGCTGCTTACACATTTTGCAACAAATCTAGCTCTATCACAGGATTCAGAGGAGTTGAAATTGATTACCTAGTTTTGTATGTAATTAATGGAGGTTTTCTGTTGAGATTGTGTGCTTTTTACAGGAATCCTCTGTTTTGGTTCCACGTACAGGGAAAAGATTGAAATGCAAGGCAGAACAGCCAACAGTTTAGATTAGCTGAGTCACTGTTTTGCAGCAACAGTCCTCTCTCAGTAGGAAGCAAATAGATTAGCTAGCTTCACCCGAGAGATGAGGGCATCACCATAGCCAAGGAATATGATTAAAAGCAGAAGCCAGAAGTCTTGCATCTTTAGTACCAAGGACATCCAGTCATACCCTTAAAAACAGAAATAGCATCTGCATAATATAGAGCTGATTAACAGATGCAGAGCAGTAAAGGTTGTGTCGTAAAAATAGACAAGTTTGCTGCACGCAAGGAGTGTCAGTCAGTGCTGCATTTATGCAATAAATTAACCCTTAAATCTGATGTCTATCTGCAGGAACCCTTTACTGGGATGTTCTTTACAGCCCTCAGTCCATTAATGAAGGAGCACAGCCTTGTCTTTTATCTAGTAGTGGGTCTGAAGGCTCACTAATAGCTTTGATTATAGCTCTTCAAAAATGAATTAAACTAGGATGATGAATTTGGTTGTCTGAGTTATCTGGTTTGAGCATCTTGCACCATACATTAGGCTTCTAAGACTTTATGTGGTATTATTATTATACAGGAATAGTCATTCACTAGTACTATTAGATATGATTTGTGGTTTTCAGCAGCTGCTTCTATATGTTTTCTTCATGTTTAAACTGGATCTCTGACAATGTGTTGTCTTTTCACATGCATTTATGATTTAGATGGTTGTGGTGCTGTACCACTGCATCATTTTTAAGGCTGAAATGATCTCGTGTGTCAGCTGCAACACAGAGGGAGTACTTTCAATGCAGTTAAGCACACAATACCTGCAATATCTCCCCATCAAGTAGTTCTCTCTCATATTAGATGGATGATAAATTCACAGAAGTGCCTCTTAAACTGTTCAGAGTTCTATGGTTTTAAAGAATTTACCTCTGGTAAAAGTAAATAACTAGGAGAAACAGATCTTTGTGTCCTGACTCCGTGAAGTGTTTCTGGTTGATTCACTTAGGCCACTAAAAGCTGCCTTTCCCTGAACAACCAATTCACTCCCAGGGTTCCATATCAAAGAGCAGCAAAGAGAATACAGATCCTAGACAGCTATCTCACAGGGTAAAGAGGGTTAAGCCATGTAGGACCCTTGGGAAGAAAGGTACCTAGGTGGAGGTGGACATGCCAAGTCTATTCTGTTTCATGCTGCCTGCTCTCCTGACGGGCACACACAAGGTGTGCGCCCCAGCCTCCAGCATGCCACTGCCCAGGCAATTTCTAATTGCACTTGCATCCCAGCTTTTCAAATTCATTGAGTTTTGTTGGGAGAGGGGATGATAATTACAACACAAAAGGAAATTTAACGTTACTCTCACAAAGGAAACGCAGTGGAGAGATCAGAGAGGGGCATGGTTCTACTGCCCGCTCTGTCACTGCTCCCCTGTGATCACTGGGGTTTGTGTCCACATATATAAGATGTGAATAGTGCACACTAGTTTTTGCAGTAAAATCCAATACCTTTGGGGAGGGAGAGGGAAGGCAAGTAGAGACTTGGAACTATTCCTTCCTTTCTCATATAAAGTCATGTTTCCTCACTTGGCAAGTCTTGATCAAGTTGGGAAACAACTTTTTAACAGTGTTTATGAATTCCAAGAGAATAAAAGTTTTGTTGAAGAAAGGAAGTTTTCGTGTGAATCTATGTCAGCTTGATGATAAGGTGCAACCTAGCACTTGAGAAGGCACCTGCACTACAGGAGCAGCAGAGATGAAAAGGCATAATGGCACATAGGTGCAGAAGGTAAGAATGCAGCCTGATACATAAGCACACATTACAGGTCTGCAAGCTGGGCATTCAGTCAGTAACTAACAGATAACAAACTACAAGATCTACTCCTAAAACATTAGAGATGAAGGCCCAATTCTTAAATCTATGTCAGAGAACTGATTTCCAGATTTGTGACATCATAATTTTGTGTCATAATATAACAGTATTTGCTTTATAACAGAGCTGAGGAGAACAGATTGGACAGTTCTGTGTTATTTTAAAGACAGGGGACCTGGTGGACAGCATACAGGTACATACCTTCATTATATTACAGAGTCCAGGCTTTGCTTCACCCAGAGACAGTCGTGCCATGTGTCAAGGCCATAAAGAGTCCTGCGAGACATGAACACAATGAAAAAGGTATCAGTAACTGTGCTTGAGCTTTCAGAAAATCAGAATCAACTTAGAAGTATTCCATCATTTCAATAGACATTACCCACATCAGCTGGGATACCTTCCCTGTTAACATTACTAATACTTCGTTTGGATCATGAAGGTATGATCCGGATCATGAAGGTAAGATATGTATGGTCCTGTCTTTACCAAGTTACTATGGTTAATTGGGTTGAGCCTTCCACAGCTAGTAAATGCTGCACTCTACATAACTGCATTAATGCCTAGATTTTGAGTCATCTATTTTGTATATTTCTCAAGATAGCAGCTCTGTTTTACTAAGCCATGCATCTGTCATAGCCAAAATAGATGATATATCCAGTATATCCACAAAAACATTAGTAGACTGTCATTTGAAATACTCTATTAATTGTGCTAGCTAGTAAACCAATTTAAAGCACAGGTCAGAAATACCCACTGAAATTCTCCATGAACCAGATGGCTCAGTCATAGTGCTGCTGCTTGTTACAAACAGAGCTCCGCTTACACTGGTGTCCTAGGAATGGTGATTTTCCTCAAACATGGGAACAGGAGGATGATACTGAATGTTTGGATTTGATGTTCAAATACTTATAAATGGGAAATAGTAAAGCAACCATCATTCTTTTCATTAAAATTCACAAATGAGCAAAGGAATTACTTAGCAGTCAATGAGAGTGCTTAGCTCTAGTTGTGGGTTATTCCACATGGCTTGCTTTTCCAGGCTGCCTTCACCATGCGCTGCTCACTGACAGCCATGCTTCATCCATAGTTATTGTACTTTTGGCACAGAGAGACAGGGAATGGCAGAGAAAGACAAACCAAGGTTCAAACAAGCGACTGTTGGGAGAGGTTTGATAGTACAATGGAAGTGCATTTAAAAGTTGATTTCTAACTGATAATCCAAGACCTCCATTGTGAAAAGGAGACTTAAACAAATACTTTAAGATAATTAAAAATACTTCTTGCAATGGATTAGAGATTTTACAATGTTAAGCCGCCTCAAAGCTGACCTCAGTTACTGGTGTGCCCAATATACCTGTTCACACAAGGGCTTAGGGGAAAAAAACAGAACCTGAAACAAACACAGAAATCCCAGTGCTAACAAAACACCTTTCCAGTTAGTGAATAAATGACAGGCTGGAAACTAGAAGATTCTATATTGTAGCTCTATATAACCCTATATCCTGATACTGCATTTTGCACCTGGAGAGGTCTGTTAATGTCCAAGTTAGGCCTGTACTGAGGGCTCAACAGGGAAAGAGAAGCAGTCCCATGGGTCTGTGAAATGGGATAGAAGGAGAGGCAGGAAGGAAGGACAAACAATATCTGGGGATACACCAAAGAGACAAACCCAGAGAGGAAGCACTGGGGGTGCCACTGAAGGGGATTGCACAGTGGTGGTGGTACGGAGTGGGGGGACAGGTCATGAAGGTTTGCGGGGTGCTGCTTCAGTGCACGTGTGCATGTGTACCTGCATATTCCCCTACACTTGCTTCTGAGCAGACCTCTCTGTCGTTATAAAGTGATTATGAAAGTGTGACCCACACACTTTGAAGCAGGAGAGTAACTTCAGACACGTTAGTTCTGTTCCAAACCTCAAAATCCCAACAAAAACCGAGCCAAATTGTGACCTTCTTTCCTGAAGTACTCTAGTTCTGAGCTATAACAGAGCACTTGGCCACTGCTGTAACCAAAGGCAATGTCTACCCGCCCTGTCAAACACTTCACTCAGAAAGGCGTGCTTAACTTCTGACTTTGTAGCTCCATTCTCAAGTACTGACACACCTTGACTTGAACCAGGCTGATGCAAACTGCCGTGCGGCCACACGAGGCCTGAAGCAAGTTCCCAGGTTATTCTACAGACAACAGTATGAACAGAGGAAGTTTCAAGTGCATAAAGCTATAAAATTAGTATATTTTTAATTACAGCAACTCAAGTAAGTGAAAGAGGAAATGGCCACTCCTCCAAGACACAATGCCTACAGATACTATGAAGTGTATACAGATACTGTTTGTTCAGCTGCTTTAATAAAACAGCATTTCAAATTCTAACACAATACAATTGTAATTAGTCAAGTTTGCAAAATTAGAAGGAGATTGAGACACATGGGATGAAACCATCCTCTGGTATTCGCTAAGGGCAGAGGATGCACAAATCCTACTTACTCCGTACTCCCTAGGTTTGTCCTGTCCTTGCTTGGTGAACCAAAAACCTCTGCCACAGTTTCAGTGTACTTTTGTATTTGTTTCATGCCAAAATCAAAAACTGATAGGATTTCCTGGAAATTTGCATTTTAAAGTCATTTTACCTTGCTTCATGTTAACTTCTCACAGTTAATGGTATGGGAAGGCCATAGAAAAAAGCCTGCAGCTTTGTAATACATCCCTTTTGCCCTTCATTCAGTTCAGTCAGCCTCATCACCTGCACATTTTGAGTATGAAGAGGCAATGTCTAACCCAGAGCAGAATATGACTTGTTTTGCCTGATTTTTCCTGATCATTTAATTGCTACTGATGTGTTAAACAGGATCTCTTACCGCATTTAAACCAAAGGCTTCACAGGTTTCTTCAATCATGCAGCTTAATTTAGGGAAGAAACCCACTCAAGCCTGCTCCTGAAGTAGAATTTGCTTCACTAATAGGAAAGCATGTATGGGTTTGGTGACAGTAATTCCAGATGCATTAAAGAGAAGTTAAGACATAACAGAAACCAACCCATGCTTGGTAGAAACATGCAAACTGACAGAGCATTACTAGGCCAGTCACAGGAGTTTAATGACAGTCAATGAAAAGAGAAGCCTCCGTTATGCACGTGATGAAAGCCAAGCCCTGCAAAACAGTAGCACACTCTGAGGGATGGATTTCACTTCACTGGCTACTGGTGAATGAATGTATTTGGAAGCAGAACATTACTGAAATGCTGTAGAAACATGCTGGACACAACTATTTGTGTGGACACAAAATAGCCTCTGCATCTTACTGCTCCCATTTGCTGGTCTTGCTCTTATGTTATATGTTATCATTAAGAAAGATAAATATCTGGGAGAGCATTAGCTGTGATATTCCTTTAATTACAGCCTGCATAATAAAGTCATCAAGTAGACTGTTGGTAAAACCAGCTAGAGTAACCTTGTCAAAAACAAGGAGAAGCCACTTAAAAACCAGGTAGATAAGAAGTCAAAGTTTTATACTTTCAAAGACCAGAAGATTTCAGAAGCTCAGTTTTCAAACAAAAAATAGAAACAAGAGAAATTCAACTTAAATACAAAGAGTTTTACGTATTTACATAGAAAATATAATAGGGAGGGGGGGAAGGCGCTTCCTAGTTTCCCTAAGAAGCTCACTATCCCACTCGGTCCGTTCTCCCAGCTTCTCTCATGAACTCACCCGTGCTGCCAGAAACCTTTTTCTACTTCTGGCAATGAATTCCATTAGCAAATCTCAGTCTGGCGACAGACTGGAAGGTTCCACAAGGTCCTGTTTAGATGTTGGAGAAATGTGCCTTCAGATAAGATAGGCGATTGCACAGCCTGCCAGCTGCTACAAGAACAGCAGGATAAACCCATGTGCTATTAGAGCTAACATTAGTACGAGAGCCAGGGGGATTTCATGGACATATTAAGCTGATCTAGGCTGAGAAGTCTTGGTTCAAAGAAAAGTTCTGATATTTCCTAAAGGAAGTATTCAGTGGGGTACTTTAACATGCCCATGACAATTCCTTTGCCCTGAATAATCAGCTGATAGGTCATGCGGATGTGCTGCCTCCAGTTTCACTGCAGGATGAGTCACTAGCCGAGATAAAGAACAGAGCCCCAGCAATACTGCTAAAAGCTGTAACATGCTCAGTGTGCCTCCTCCAGTGATACAGTAAGAATGATACCCTCCTCCCTGGCTGGATCTTCAGTATACTCAATCTTCTCCCATGTAGCCAGTGCCTAGTGTGTTTTCTCTCTGAAAAACCAAACAAGCTACTCGGTAACAAAATGCTTCAAAATCTTTATTTAATGCCTTTGTCTATCATTTTCAGACATGTTTATGGCATTTCACATCAGCTCTGCTACGGGAAAACCTTTAGAAGACAGTGTGTTTGTATAGACATATGTAAATAATGCATAGGCATAATTATACAATGATGAGATAGATGAGTGACTTAAATTGCAATGCACAGCTGGTAAAAACACACACTGTGGAGGGAAGTCCCACTGAAAATCTGACTTCTAAAAACCTCATCCGTTTAATTACAAGCTATGGATATTGCACACATCTCAGACAAACACGTTATCAGGAGTGACGAGGAGGGGAGACTGACTCCCCATGAGGCTCTTTTGACCTGCTCTTTACCCCCTCCCTTCCAGCCCTACGTGAGGGTGTGTGTACAACACAAAGTTACACAGAGATGGGGACTTACACTTCCTAACTGCTGCACAGCACAAGAAACTGTTGATGGGTTCCCACACCTTGAGCCTATGGTCAGGGAGGGCTGAGAGTTGCTGGAATAGAGAAAAGGATGAACAACTGTCCTCACTGAGCTAGAGACAACAGAGACAGCTCCATCATGCCAAATGGCCCAAATATAGAGCATTTCTCCAGTAACTGTATTTGAAGGCATGGTAAGATTTTCACTCTGTCTTTATGGCCCTCCTGTTTGAACTCTAACGTGACTGCTCCACGAAACAAACTGAGTTTAACATGGGTGGTCTAAAGAACATAAGGAATAATTACCCAGGATTGAAGGGATGATGGCAGGCTTCGCTGCATTGGAGATTTGTGGAATTAAACCTACACTTAAAACAGGTTGGGAAGTTTGGGCAGTCAGAAATTTCCTTCATAGGATCCCAGACTGGTTTGTGTTGAAGGGATCTTAAAGCCCATCCAGCTCCAACCCCTGCCATGGGCAGGGACACCTTCCACTAGAGCAGAGTGCTCCAAACCCCTGTGTCCAACCTGGCCTTGAACACTGCAGGGATGGGGCAGCCACAGCTTCTCTGGGCACCCTGTGCAGCGCCTCAGCACCCTCTTCCTAATGTCTAAGCCAAATCTACCCCTTTCCCATTTAAAGCCACTCTTCCTTATTTCATCATCTAATATTACTCCCAGGGGAGAAAAACTCAGGGGGGTTACTGACACTCAGACTGCTCCGTATTGTCAATATGCAAAAATGTGACCAAATAACTCAGACGTATGAGACAGTGGGAGACATTTGAATACATTTGTTTCAAAAATCCCACCCCAGTTTCCTTAAGTGTAGAAGAGAAACAAAATACAAACCAACCTCAAAGCCCCAAACCATGCAACCAAGAAAAGTAACTGCACACTTTCTCCTTCTTCCTTACCAGATTCTGCAGGCAAAATATAGAGCAAAGAGGAAATACAGCCTAGGAAACAGTGATACAAGCTGAAAGGGGGAAGTTCAGGTTAGATATAAGGAAGAAGCTCTTCCCTGTGAGGGTGGTGAAGCCTTTGCACAGGTGTCCAGGGAAGCTGTGAATGTTCCATCCCTGGCAGTGTTCAAGGCCAGGTTGGACAGAGGCTTGGGTGGCATGGTTTAGTGTGAGCTGTCCCTGCCCATTGCAGGGGATTGGAACTGGATGAGCTTAAGGTCCTTTCCAACCCAAACCATTCTGTGATTTTATGACACTGTATTAATGAGCATTTTGAAATACAGAATCACTGTCTTTACCAAAGGGGCTAAAAAACGAAAGTCTATTTTAAGGTCACATCCAAGCACAGAGAGAGGAGTGGACAATACAAACGTGCTTTATTCACATCCTGCAACTTTGGTCTACCTGCAGTGATTTTACAGTCATTTTACAGTAACTTTTGCCTATTGACAGTAGACATTAAATCAAACAGCCCATGTCAGAAATAATTCCCCCTTGAAGTAGATCTGCAAACCCAGAAGGTGAAAGGGACTCAGGTAAGCACTTAAACGTGGTGGGATTCTGGTTGGTTGGTTTAGTTTGGGGGACTTTTCGGGTGGTTTTCATGAAGCTGATCATCACAGAACAAAGCACACCAGTTCCCAGTAGCCCAAAAGTAGACTTGTTTTTGGAAGTCATTTGTTACAAATGGAACAGATTTAGGGGCTCTTAAAGATAGTTCTTAAGTATTTATATTTCTCAGATCAGCCTTCATTTCAATGTTTAGCTCTTGATTGACACTTACAGATTGATGCTGTCTCCTGCTGGTGTCATAATATAAGGCAATGAACCAGTGAAGATTCCTATTCTTACATGAAAACAAAACCTGAAAATGGATTTTAAATGAAAGCATAGCGTATTCAAGGCTGAAGTCCAGCAAAGCACTTGAACACACATATACATTCTCAATTAACTCAATGAGACTATGCCTGTGTTTTAAACGGTCTGCTGGATCACAGCCACCTACAAAACTGTTCCTGCCCTGAGGATTGCTCAGAAAGTCTCTATATTTATCATGTCTCTGCTCTCTAAATATTTCATTTCCATTAAAGCCTATTCAGTACCTACCGGGGTCACTCCCAACCTATTTTCTAACAGTTTTCCTCTCCAGAAGCGTTTACCATGTAAAGTTTATTTAAAATAAAGCAAATGAAGGAGGAAATACATTAAAACGTGGTCAGCTGGTGTACCTCATCATGCGGAGCCATGAGACAGTCGCTATCCTTCACTACTGCAAATCCAACACCGAAGGAAAACCTGCACAAGGAAAGTTACCCATTGAAACATTGCCTGGGGGAGACCAGGAACAGCTTTAGAAGATGTAAATATCGAGAAACCAACACAGTGTTGTTCCTTATTTCTCTAGGAAAGTGAGAGAAGAAAGCATGAGGAAGTCAGGATGTCATCCCCTTCTCCTTTATAGACAGAGCAGGAGGTGCTCTCATCACAGAGAGTTGGGCAATGTCCAGTTTGGAGCACTTTGTGGGGAAGCCAAATATCCTGGGGGGGGATGGTGAGTCAGGGAAGGACAGGCAGGCACTGAAGCCTGGTTAGTCAATATGGAGCAGAGAAGCTGGGGAACACCTCCATGTTTTCTGAGGTTGGACAACCTCGCTGTTACTGCCCTGATCCCTCAATCAACCAGGGAGCAGAGGCTGACGGGGGACTCGTCTCTGGCCCCCTCACCTGCCCATGCAGCCCTTCGCCTAGGCCCAGTTCTGCCCAATATGGCCACATCAGATAAACTGGGCAAAGGCTGATTCATTCCAAAGTGCTGTTCTATCAGTGAAGGGGCTCAAGGAGAGATTGCTATCTGAAATTACAGCAAGTGTGGGGAGCTGGGGGTTCCCAGGAGACAAAACCTTGTAAAATGGCATTTAGGTCTTGCTTCAAACTCCTTTCTCAAATAATCACAGGGGAGCCCAACATTAACCTGCAACAAGGACAGCTATTTGTATGATGGTAGATTGAAGGGCAGGCTGGTAAATCCCATAAGCAGGCTCAGCCACTACCTGGAATTGTTTTGAGGCATTATGAAGTACTTGGGACTAATGCAACATATGGGACATGAAAAAACTGAGATCTCTATTGAGCTTGTAAAATATATACTCACAAGTACTTCAGAGTATTTACATCACATGCTGCATTTGAAAGTAATTCAGTTTACTCCCAGCAAACAGACTGTATGAATGATCCCTGTGAGTGAAAGTCCTCAAAGCACTTTGCTTCTGGGTGGAAGAAGGGAAAAAACTTGGGGACTGTGATAAAGGTCCTCATCTGTCCTTCCATCACAGCTCTACAACATAAAGATATGACATGGAAAAGAAATCTGGAGGGTTTGCCATAGGGACACAACAAATGTCAATGGCTTTGCTTTCTAAAAGTCTCTTAAACTTGAGAACTGTGAACCGATGTCAAGCTACTAGACAATGTTTTTCAGTTAGACTCAGTAAAACCATCGAGTCCTTAGTGAAAAGCAAAGATTGACCTTGAGTAGTTCTTCAATTGCACAACAGGAGAAAAGCATAGCGAGGGAAAGCAGTGCAGCAGAGTGGTGAAAGAAAAACTTAGAAGTCCTGCTAGGGTCCGAGGGCAGCATTAATAGTAAATTCATACTTTTGTAATTACAAAGCAAACCTGCCCAAATCTCTCAGGGCTGCGAGTATTAATTAAGCAATATAGGATTCCTGGAGGAGAAACTGATACCCATTTCACTGAGGCACCAAGAGGTCGAAGCATGACTGCACTCTGGGTTTTCATTTTGCTGTCTTCCTGGTAGTCTGGGAAATTGGACTTTAATAACCTCTAATGGCTCTGCATGGACTCCTTCAAAACTGATAGAGACGCTAATTTTAAAGCAGCGTACTACAGATTCAGTGGGTTATTGATGTAATAACGCAGCTAAACTTAACCATTTGCTTCCAACCTAATGGGTCAAATTCAGTTTATTTTGATTTCTCCCAAGATTCTGAACACAGCGGGATTCTGCAGTTCATATTAAATAAAAGGGTACGGTGAAAGTACTTTGGGTGGAAACAGGCTCACATTTGTGCATCAGGTGACATATAGAAGGCACAAGTTGACACAAAACGTACATGCAAGGAAGCTGTAAATCACAAAGCTATTGGATTTAAGGAGAGAGAGCGGTGTAAGAGAGTTAATCAGCTTCCATCACCCATCACCCTGCTCCCATCCTCTGCTCTCATTCCCTTCTGTTACCATCAGTTGGTGTAGTGCAACGCAGCAAATGGCACAGTTTGGTTGTGATCTCATCCTCTGTACAATTCCTCCTGCAGATCCAGCGTTACTTTAATCTGTTCAAGCATGCATGCATACTAAACTCAAACCACCCTCCCTCAGGTCTATATACATAGCTCATCACTCTGTTGTGTCACTGCAAAAGACCTTCACCTGCTCTTTGTATTTAGGATCTTCCCCATTTATCATTTACCCTTCAAGTTCTGTGTCCTAATTCCCCTGATACTACAAAAGGTGAACAGCCCAGTTCCATACTGATGGCCACCTCTGCCTCCAGTTGCTCTGTGCAGTTCCTTCTTTCAGATCCTTTCTCTTTCTTCAGCCATTTGCTAGGTTAGTCTAGATAGCCTTTCTTAAGCACGTCCTTTCATTTTGTTTAGTTTTTTGTCATCCTTTCTTCCATTGTTAATATTTAGTTTCTTCAGTCCTGATTTTCAGAACAATTAATACCTACTCATCTGACGTCCTTCCCTTCACATCAACATACATGGCTTCTTTAGCCTATCAACACCAGTGTACAACTTTATTCACAACATCCAGGATCGCAGTCTCTGATACAACCTGTACTAGAAAGCATGCATTCTGAAGCAAAGGAGCCAAAACACCACCAGACTTTGTGCCCATGCTCCCAATCCCCAGAGAAAACACAGGCTATGTCAGAATGTGCCAAGTGCTTGTTGATTTTAAATTCACCCTGCTATCACCTTCCATCACCAAAACAGTCCTTTTTCCTTCTTGAACCTGGCACCCGTATCCCACAACACCAATTGCCCCAAAGCTCATCTGACTTCTTTGCAGACATGGCACTTGACAGCTTCCTTCCACCTCTGTGCTGGTAAGCATAAACTTCACTGTGTTACACCACTTACCTTGTACATACATTGCCATACACAAGTTCTACTCCACCTATGGCTTTTGTGCCAGTAAATTATTTACTGTCTCCCACTTTCACTAACAATGCTACTAGCAAGTGGGAGTATAAAGAGGAGTTTCAGTGCCCTGACAATAGATCTGCCTTGCAGTCAAATTAAATAGGTCCAAACCTGAAGAGAAACTACCACTTTCTTAATCTTTCAGTTTTCAACCATTCCCCTAAGTTTACTCCCACAATATCTGTAAAACACTATTTTGGAAGTGGTTTCCATACAAAGCACATGAACAGAAATGGAAAAGACTTAAAAATTGTCTTGAAAAGTCTGCATTGAAATAAGTCTGAATAACTTCTATCCTCCACAACCGATAAGTCCTTCTCACCATTCACAGGCCCTATAAAGGCTGTGGTTCAAAACTTGACCACAGAACTCTCTTTTTTTCAGGGCTATTTTTAAAATTAATTCCTTTATCATACATGTTATGCTTTGCTATGTAGGGAAGCATAATTATGGTTGTCTCTCAGTATGTTATTTCCAACCAAGACTTGCTATGCCATAGCTGCATTCTGTGTATGGATAATCACATTAAGCTTTATGAAATC
This sequence comes from Forpus xanthops, assembly GCA_032466535.1. Classification (NCBI taxonomy): domain Eukaryota; kingdom Metazoa; phylum Chordata; class Aves; order Psittaciformes; family Psittacidae; genus Forpus; species Forpus xanthops. The sequence continues at coordinate 20,895 of JASSUY010013963.1, forward strand.
TCTCAGCTTATTAAAAGCCCTTGCCTGGAAATGATCCCAGCTCCAACCCGGAGAGGAGGGCTTGTGCTAGGTCCATACGCAGCTCCTGAAGGCAGGCTCAGGCCCTCATCACTGCAGAGTGGGAAGGGACAATCAAGACCCCACTGAAATGCAGTAGTGCCGTGCAATGCCTGGGGCTAGGGGAGGTCTGCAGTGGCCTTAGATGAGAATGAGATTGTTTCGCTCATCTTCTGTATTCCTTAAACGAGCCAACACCCTAAGCAATAGTTTTCCAGTTACCTCCTGGAGTCCGAATACAGGGTCCCAACCAGCAAGGCACTGCTGTCACCAGGCTTGGCAGGCAGACACAGAGCCTGGGCACACAGGGGTACTTCAGTAAACTCCAGCTAAAGTCACGACTTAAACCCTCCCCACAGTCATATCAAGGGACTGAGGAAGGATGTAAAGAGCCTCTGGGTCCCTAGGAGCTAGAGTTTCCTCAGCAGGGAACACACGAGGCAGGAAGGTCAGCAGCACAGCCACAGCCCACAGCACTGTATGTATGTGGAGGGGACAATGATCGCTGGCTTAAGCAGCTTGAAGAGGCATCAGAAAACCCTGTGTTATAACTTCACATGAAGTTTTTAAATGCTAGCACTTTCACATTGTCAACAAGGCTGAATCAACAATCTACTCAGAAAATTTAGTGCCTTAATCCTATATTCTGATTTACACATGCAGATAGACAGACTAGGACAGGACCCCAATGAAGACAACAGCATTTTGCGGGTAGTCATATGGGGCAGAGTACAGAGCTGGATCCATAGCTTCTCTCTATAAAGGGGGGAAGAAAGGGGGTGGGAGGACAGAGGAAAGAAAATACAGGGGAAGGGTAAAACCACTCTGAGCCTTAGTAAAATAACACAATGAGAAGGCTGAAAGGTGTTTATTCAAACTGCAATATTCACTGTTTAGCTCTTGCAAGTACTGCTGTTAGTCTCCCAGCTATCGGAAAGCAATTTTGTTCAGGGCAAGGATGGTTTTTGTTGCTTGGTTACCCGACTTTTTATTCTAAGAGAGAAAACCCAATGCATTGTTACATAAGGAGCAGTGTTACATCCACCCTGGGAAAAACACGATACAAACCTGCCTGACTGATAGAGGGGCTCGTGAAACAGATTTACATGAAGAGCACAGAGTCGGTGTCGATTTATTCCTTTGCACACAGCTTTGCTCCAGATGGTCTGGAAAATGCTCTAGATGTAAATGCTACAGCAGAATATGCTAGCAATAGAGAACACCGTGGAACCCCAGAAAATTCTTTGGTCTCTTCTGCAAACATAAGATAGTTTAACATAAAATAGACTAAAATGCAGCATTATCCTATCCCAAATGCCCCCTGCACATCAGGGGTAAACTTTCTTTTATTGCTGCCTATTAGAATAAAACAACAAAATCAACTCAGTGAGGAAGTGTTATTAACAAACAAGTCTCGCTTGCTTTGCTTCTTCTGGTTAATCAAACCACTCATTGCAAGTTAAATGGCTGCTTATTTATCAATGTAGAAGCTCCATATACAAAATGACACACAGAACTTGGTTTGTATCTTTATCATTATATGCAGGGAATTAAATACTCGTGTTTTTCTCTTCCCTCAAAGCTGAAGGATCAGTGAAGGGATTTGGAAGCTCAATGTTCTTCCTGCCAGGTATCAATATAGCTCTAGATAACATGAAGCCTGTTATGCAGTGCTATTGTAGCATAAACCCATTCACTTCTTCACTTTTACCTTCAGCATCATCTCTGAACTTCCTGACCTTGAAGAAGAAACAAAGAGTTAAACAATACCAAGAAAGGTTATTCTGGTATATCCAACATGGCCATGACAGAGTAAAAGAAATGAATGAAAATGGCTTCCTTCATGTAAGTAGAGTCTTTGGATTTTAGTAGCATGAAGGGAAGAGAATCCTGGTTAGTCATGAGACCACGACGGTCCTCAAATTGGAGATACCGCATATTCAAAGTTCAATCTATGTGCAGCCTGAATAGTGGCATAAAATTCAAGGGAGTGTCAGGCTTCAGTAAACACAGTTTGCTTCCAGATTCTGAGAAGTTAATTGCTCAGAAGTTAATAACCTGAGGAGATGCTTTTACTTATAGCTTAAAAAAGTAAAATGTAACATCACAGTGAAGTAAAATCCTGACTAATTCCAGGACTGATGACAAGTGAAACGTGAAAACAAACACCACAGTTTTCAGTCCTCTAAAATCGACTTAATGACTTTTTCAGGTCATTAATGAAACCTTCAAAAATGACCATCTTCTCAGCGAAATACCGCAGCAGTATGGAGAGCCAGAGCCAGCGCATCAAGCGCAGCCTCTAGGTTACATTAAAGGTCTCTTACAATGTTGAACATACGATGTTTAAAACCCAGTTTACTGTAGAACAGACAAAAAAAAAACTTCCTTTCTAAAATAGAGTGGGTTTTCTGTCTTGGAATATTATGTGACAGCAGGTAAAGTGAATGTCCAGCAGGGGAAGGCTCAGAGCAACAGAAAGCATTTCAGATCTGGTAAGTGAAGTCTGTTGGTACAACCTTATGATGATATTGTCTTTTTTGTCACCCAAGAAGGACGCCTCTAAAACAACATGTCAGGAATGATGAAATAGGTGATGAAATGGTTTCACCATCTGTTCTACAGGAAATATCAAACCCAGAAGATGCCCAGTGATCACTAGTGAAAATTTTGCTAGGAATCTTACCTCTTGGCTTTGGCATTCGGTTTGCTGAAGTGTGCACATTATTAACCAGATTTCTCTTTTACTGCTTTACAACTTGCTTTTTATTTATTGAGTGCATATTTTACTTCACTGCATTGAATATGATGTTATTAAGACAAATGGGATTTGTGTTTGGTAGAGAAGCAAAGCAAGAAACTGGCATCTTAGTGCTAGCAGTGAAAGGACAGCAAATCCAAGAGCAGTTTAGTGCTTTTGATTTTAACAGATGAGCTCTCTACACGTGACTTCTAATTTTAACCTATTGTAAGGTTAGATGAACTTCAAACCCACACTTATCTACCAAACTATAAAGAAAAGCTACAAGTACTATAAATTAATGCTGCACAGTATCAGTATTATCACAGGTTTGCCACAAAAACTCACCCCTGGTCGATCTATATTTTAAGAAGCAATTACTATTTAGTTTCTAGGAAGAAAACCAGGTGTTCAATCTGGCTGATCCTGCAAGTCGTTCATGTTTGGCTTCCTGGGATGAAACCCAAGCACAGCATAGTGAAGAAGGCAAAGCAGTTAAGATATCTGAATATTTACTCTTAGTTCTTATTGTGTGTATGTCAGACAGGAAGCAAATACTCCCAAAAGGAACTGTGCACACGTTGTTCTGGCATTCTCTTGAAAGCTAATAATGCTAGTTTCATTTTCTGTAAGCCAGAAGCAACTTGACTTTAGTAAATGCTGCAGGAAGCAAAAAGCTGACTTCTGCTATTCCTTGTTCCCTTGTAGGCATGTTCTGTGACCGCTGCTCATTAACCATTCCATATGTGTCTCAGTTTAGCATTGCACTGGAAGAACTGCAGCTTCCATCTACTGGTTTGAACATTTCCTACATTCATTAGTAAAAGATGACCCAGCAGAATTATTGTTTCCTATGGAATTAGAAAGCCTGAGTACCAGGCTTTAAGGAGAAGAAGAAGTCCCTATGGATAACAGTCATTTAACTGTAGTATGTTGTACAGGTATACTTGTTCTCAGCAGGGAAAAGCACTAAAATAGGGGGAGTTTAGCCAGTGAAATAAAGAGTAATAGTTATTCATAATGTTCATACCTTGGTAGCTGATAGCTCATACTCTAGGTAAAACAACAACATACGTCCAGAAGTTATTAACATATGATTGCAATAGCCGTGTGATGAACTACTTCTGCCAAGTGCTACCACATTCATTTCTTCCCAGTATTTATCACCCCATCACCCTGGGGCTCTTCCCTGAGTCAGTTTATATTGCAACGGTTCGTCTCTAAAGAGATGAAGGTTTCACCAACAGATCAGTGCTGGGAGAGGAACAGCACTTTATCACTATAGGAAACTGAACAATGATAGAGGTAGAGTTTGAGTAAGATGCAGAATAATCTTTAAACATTGCCATCATTGCTACAAAGATAGATGATAGGTTCCAATTTATCTGTTACTCGTACTCTTTCTGTCATCAAAGCAAATATATCCCCTCAGTTTTCTCTTCTACTTTCAATAGTTCAGACAGGAGGGCAGTAAAATGTACTTAAACACCCTCCTTTACCCATATGAAATAGCATGACTAACTCTATTATGAAGTTTATTTCCATTCTCGTCTGTCCACAACCATGTCACCCATGGTGCAGCATAATTTAAACTGGTATCTGAAGATGCTGTTATGTGCTTATGCTAGTCAAGAAAACATGGAAGAGTTGCACTTCATACCTGGAGTAGAAGACAACAAGGTTTGCAATAATCCTGTTACCGGAATTCTTTCTGCTCTCAAAGTGGGAGATTTAAAAGATCATTAAAAAAACAGCAATATGAAAAGAGATTCTCTGCACAAGTGTATCCTGACTGGGAAGTTTTACTTGCCATAGGCTGATCTTCCTGGTCAGATGGAATTCATTCTGAAAAGCAGAGGGTAAGCATTTCAGACTGATTAGCCCAAGCATTCCATCTTTTCCGTTTTCAGTTCCTCATATATGTCGCTGATAATCTTACAGAGAATACCATGTATTTGATTAAGTACATTAAAGCCGTTCCTTACATTTCCCCACATAATTTCAGAGTATCTCTGTAAAACCTAGGTTTTTCCTCATCATTAAGTAAAAAAGACAAAGACTTGACAAGCAAAAGATACACCAGTTGATGAAAATGCTTCACATGATGAAAATTAGCAAGACACAGGTGACTCAGTCACACCAGGGTTGAAAACAGCACTGTGTGGGTAATCTCAGAACATCTATTGTGCAGAAGGGGGCTAAAGTATGCTGCTAGGAAAACCTGAACGCAAGGCAAGAGAGAGATGTGTATTTCTTGCAGAAATACTTCTGGATTTATTTTATTTTAAGAAGATCTGTTCAAAGTGAACCCACATAAAACATACATCACAATGAGCAGATTTAGATTAGCTATCAACAGATGTCTCCAAGACAAACAGCCGCAGAACTCCTCCAGAATGTCTCTGGACTCCTGTAACTCGTGGTTGAGCAATAATCAAGCCCAAATTAACCCAGTATGCTGCCTGCTCTCCCTAGCACTGCAAGGTTGGAAGCATTTACAGCTTGGATCCATTGTTCAGTTACAGCAAAGAGTCTCCAGGTCAGTACGGATACACCTGTAGAAGGACTGGCTACAGCTCCAGCCTCCAGACCTGCCAACTGAATAAACAAGTCTTTTAAAATGGATTGCGTGTACTGTATGGACTGGCTTCAGCTGGTACTGAATCTTCTATGCTGGGCAGAGTCCAAAACATAAAGTTAGGTCCTGACTTTCAATCAGGTGTTGAAGAGGTAGAGGATGGAGTCAGTATTTCCCTTGACAAATGAAAGCAAAGAATAAGCAGCAAATGAGTTTTCCAAGGGCACAGTCATTATTCAAAGGACATGCAGAATTCCAGACAGTCTTCAATAACAAGATTTCCTTTCCTCTCTAAGAAAATACCAGTTAAATCTATTGCAACTTTTGACTGAGGAGGAAAGTTCTCTTAACCTGATCCATAACCACAAATGTCTTAACTGCAGAAAGTATCTGCTGCTGCTTCATGAGGAATTAGTGCATCATTAAAATTAAATGTTACAGTAGCTTTCAAAACTGTTCCTATACTTACAGATTTTTGCAGACAATGGTTTTAGCTGAAATACAGTATCTATACTGTAAAAATTAGAAGTGTATTTGCTTTTTCCTTGAAACCCAAGTGAACAAACAGCACCAAGATGCCATGCTTGCCACCAAAGAGAAGTCTGTGCCTCCCCCTGGGCTGCAGAGGTCTGGCTATGCTTAGCTGGAGTTCTCCATGCTTTGGGATACAGGTATAGTATGGATCCTGTAGGATTAAGCTGAATGAACAGCCTAAAAGAGAGAGGATCTGTCTAAGTGTCAATCACTTTCAGCTTTATCTTCTCTGCATTACACAGGTTCCATAAGCACCATTTTCAGTAATACCTCCAAAATTGCCCTTGAAAATGCAATATATTAATGCTTAGATAGATTACTTGAGGGAATTCAGTGATCCTAAAAGCTTCTGCTAATACAGACCAATTCTAACGTTTACATGAGTCAGTGTGGCCTCCCAAACGGGGCAAAACTGCAATAAGAAGGTGAGGGTATTGCACTGTTTTTAATTAGAGTTTTTTTGTGAGGCTTTTTCTGCTAACAAATATAAGAAACAATGAAAAAAAACGAGCTATGCAATGGGAGAGAAAGAACATATTCCCTGGCTTGCCTGAGGATTCCAGTCTTGGATAAAATGTAAGCAGGAGCAGGCTGCTTAACAATTACTTGTCCACATTGCCATATCCTTAATGAGCTGTCATAAAATGAGGGAGAAAAAGCAAACAGCTTTCCTTCTTTCCTTCTCAAGTACTTACATAATACTCATTGACTTGCCTGCGGCTATCTGTATCCAAGAGCCTTAAATACTTATCATTAGACATACACCAGGAGTACGCAATGATCTTGATACAAACTGGACTGGACAATTCTGTTTCTCAGTTTTCTTTTAACCAAAACCAGCCCTGAAGAGTAGATAAGTCCACTTTAAGAACAGGAAGGTGGAGCTTGCTAAGAAGGAAGGTTGCTGATGCTTTATGTTCTTTCTCCTTAACAATTCGCTGATACCATAGACACTTCCCAGAGTTTTGGCAAGCAGTAAGATTCAAGAACACACAGAGACAGATTCAGTTCTTAAAGAAAGCATCAGGGAGCCACCTCTACTTGTTTTACACTGAGCTGTTTCACATGGGAATCTCAAAGTGCAGTCCTGGAATTTGGTCTGGATCTTTGATTACAAAGCTGAAGCAGTTTTTAACTGCCCTGTTTGAGCTCAATTCCAGTGATGAGTGCCATAGAACAGATGGCTAGATGGGGGAAGGCAGCAAACTCTGCTTGTGTCTAATCTTATAACTATTATCTTCCTGGTCTGCCCATGATATTTTGGGGTTTTATCTAAGGAATGGAGTAATGAGAGTTTGATCCATAATGAGAGCCAATACACGTGACGAGGGCTGCCACGGCTCTGATATCCTGACAAGAAATACACAGGTACATGAGACCCAATACACTACATCAGTAATGAACTTGGTATGTCAAATAATAAAAGCACTATAATAAGAAAGCAACTGCCACACACATTGTGACAAGGTGCACTGTACACTGAGCACAGCCAGTGCTTCCTGCATAAGTTGAGCTCATACGTTGAGTTTGCACAGCCCAGCGTCCAGCAGCCAGGAAAATGCAGTCACCTGCATAATAACTTTGCCTGTAAGACAAGGATTTGTACTGGAAATTCAGGCTTCAGGAGGGCACAGTTACAGTGCTGCACAAGAGGAGAAACCAGTGGGGAGGAGCTGCAGGACAGGAGTGTGAGGCAGTGGAAGATGGCCAGAGAAACAGATAAAAACATACCTTTATGTTCCTTCTGTTTCAGAGAAGCTGCTCAATCTTTAACGAGCAGGGGTTTTGGTTTGAGAATAAAAGGGCATTCAATGCAAATCAGTTCACGTCTGAATTAGTTTTGGTTTGTTTCCCAGTGGCAAGTTCTGAGTCTTACAGAGCTCTATCTGTAGCTGTATCTCTGGGCATTTAATTAGAAAAAATTCAGCCTTAAATTTCTCTTAGACTTTCCTAATGAAACCATGTACCAGCCTTCAACCAGATTTATAGAGTACGCCTATAGACTTAGTAACACAAAGTAAGGAATGAATGTTTTACTGAAGATAAATATGCCCTTGAGAAAAATCAATTCTCTTTACTATCTTCAAAGGAAGAGATGCAACAGAACCACCAGTTATGGGTAAAAACCAAAGAAGGCGATACAAGCAAGACACAAACTGATGGTTGCTTTATACTAAAGGGCAGAAAAGCATCCTCCCACCAAAAAAACCCAAACAAACCAAACACATAACTAAAGCCTCAGTAACAGCTAAACCAAATCTTAGCTTCCTGTTAAATGTATCCTATTAGAAGGCCTTCTCCAACAAACCAAGTAACAGGAAATTGCTAGGGCAAGCTAACCCCACTGTCTCAGAGCATGCTTTTCTCAGAGATGAAAGCACTATACACTTGTCAACAAGATATATCAAGCTATGTTATAAGTGTCACTGGTGCAGGACACGTTGCTCCCAGCTTTGGGGTGCTCCTTCCCACTCACCAAGCCTGTATTTGTTTTTCTCATGGTACTGAAAAAAGTTCAGTATTCCCTCTTAACCTCAATGTTCTCTCTAATTCAGCTCTACAGTCACTTTGGGTTTGTTTTTTTAAGTTTAGGGTTTTTTTAAAGCAATTACCATATCTGGAATGTTGCAGAAACTGTGCCTGGGACAAAGACAGACCTCACCCTTTCATTTCAGGCCATTTTTCTTCAAAGCAGTAGAGTTGTCTTCTTCAGTTTTTCTGTTGAAAAGAACAGATTGCCCCTACATAACAGTACTGTATAGCTTCTAACGAGAAATAGTCAAGCTTGTAGCTAGTTAAGCTTTTAGATTAGACCATCTCTTTCAACCTGATAAAACATGAGCAAATCCAAAGTCACCATGGGCCGGTACGCTGGAATCAAACTCTAGTGACATTGCTGGTATTCAAACAAAAGAAGAAAACTTGTACTTTCAAACAACTAAAAGATTCATTTTGATACAGTGGTAGCAATGGAAAGAATCTGGGCGCTTGAACAGCTTTTTTGGGGAAGGATCGGCAGGAAGGACCAAGGAGATGCTTACTTGAACCTGTGGGAAGAGCAGGTTAGGCAGATGTTTGGTGCTTCTTATACATAAAAGCTCTTCATGGTCCACTATAATACACAAGCTCACTACTTTGGACTTCCTGCTTATTTTCCCAAGGGATCCTGTTACTATGAAGCCAGCATTGGTTAACAGTGTTTTCATCTGTAAGCTTCTCTTAATAGATATGAGTATTAAATTTGTCTCTTCTTTTGGTAATAGCTTAAAGCCTAGAGCAGAGCTCCAGTGAAAAAGCTGAGGAAGCTTCCCTGAAGAAAGCCTCAGTCTGTGGGGCTCTGGTGACACACTCCCTGGCTTTGGTATATTTTGCCATCACTCACATTCTGACTCGTATTGCATTGCTAGCTTCCTTCCCACATTGCTCGCCGCTTGAAGAGGTGATCTGTAAGAACAAAGCCTAGTAAAAACAATACGTAAGACCCTTTCAGTTACAACAATTACACATTATAAGTGCCTTCCATTTATAAATCACATTTCTGCTGCCTATAACTGACAAATCCAGCAAGAATTGCTTGTTTAGAAGCTATTGATCCAAATCTGGGTTTCAGTGAAAAAGAAAATTAAACTGAACTTAAAAATGCTTCAAATTGTGACCATGCATCACCACTGCACTCCATGAAGGGTGGTTTGGGGTTTTTAAATTGACTGGAATGGCCAGTCCTACCTTGCAGCTGCTGCCCACAGCATAGGTTACTGTCCTATATGTGCTTTCTTGAATATTAATGTATTTCCTTTCCATAGGAAAGTCTGTGAGAAAACTGGATAATTAATCTTGTTTCACATGGAAAGCTTATTCACGTGTCAAACTAGCCCATAGAGAAGGATTCTGATTCTTTGCTCCTCCAGAAATACCACCATTACTAGAAAACATGAGAAATCCTTCATTGTTTACCCTGCCTCAAGACAAGAAGTAAACTGTGATATTTTTGTGTCAAGATTCTCCCATTAAAACATTCCTACCCTCTACCAGATAGTTACGAAATAGCTTGTTCTCTAAGGTCTGGTGGAGGGAAGGTGGGAGTGGGATCCAGCTCACAAGCTATCACAAATTTCATCATCCCTCCTTCTGGAAAACAGTCATTTCACTGGGTTGTTCCTCCCTTAATTAGGATGTAAAGGGCAGAATTGAGAAACTGTGGCACATTTATCGCTCCATATGCCAGTGTTAAAGATACTCAAGTGTTTTAAAAGATAAATGTGTCATAAGTGTTTAGATTAAGCTAAACAAATATTTTCATCCTGTTTTAAAGCAAAACCACTCTGATCATGAAAAAGTGTTTTTCTCTCTCTTTTCACCAGCATTTACTATAACCACTGTGTTTTAAAGTAATTTTAGCCTGGGTTTTTTCCTACCCATAAAAAATCAGTTGTGTCTTAACAATACTCTTATTTTATTGTTTTTGTTAACGGCCTGTATGATTCATCCCTTTTCTCATGCTTTTAGCAGTCTGTCCAGGTGGTCTTTTAAGCTCTCAGTGTTTTCCAGCAACTGGTCTCTTATGGCAGGCTTAAGATCCTCTTTAAACCCACTTTCACAAGTTCCAAATGATGTCTGTTTAGACATAGGTGATATCACTTTTTTTAGCATAGGAAGAGGAAATTTAATAGTCTCTGTTTACTGAACAGCTCTGACTCATCCTGTTCAAGCTGTCTGTGCTCTCACTGAGGCAGAGGCATTCTGGAGGGGAGGAGTGTGTGAAAAAGCAAGAGAAAGCAAATGTGACTGTGTCGTTAGGGACTGTATTCCAAATCATACACGACAGGGAACTGGATTAAGATCTTAAATCCCCAGTGTTAAGCGCTCTATTTTGCATGTTCAAAGAGCAAAACCATGTGCTGACATCCTAATTGGTACTTTATAAAGGAAATATGCAGAGGAGAAACAGCATCACTTGGATAGGAAGCTAAATACTTGTTCTGCATCTTCTCACAGGCCTGTTTCCAAGCAGCCTGTTTATGGTTTAAAATATGGCATACAGAAATGCTAGCTAGTTATAGAACACTTTTGGTTTGTTTCAAATTTTGACTGAAATTTATAGATTATATCTAGCAGGTAAAAATTTAAATGTACACTTGATTCTATTGCTCTAAATAAAAGCCAAATACAACATTGTCTGCATACTACATCCTTCACAGAAGTCAGAGCATCAATATAGGACCATGGCTAGAAGTGACTTGTAATGCTTTCCTTCAGAAGTGCGGCTGGTCCTCTTCAGAAACACAAGAGGAACTGCACAACTTGACTGCTATAAGCAATTCTGTAACACTCCCACAAACTCAGCCCTTCGTATAGCACTGGCACAGCCTTCAGAACAAACTTCTGAGTGTCAATCACACAGCTTGTCAGATGGAAGTGAAAACAGTGCTTCTATCCCATCTCACCCAGTTCACTGCTGTAGCCTGTCATTTAGCTTTCTTTTCAGCCTTGCAGAAGATGGATGGATAGAAGATGATTCAGATCACCGAAGAGACAAATGCTGATAAGTGCAATAGGACTTTGATATTTCATTGCAAAGCAATAACGTGGTGAAGCCAGGTTAGTGGCCTAGGTTCCAAGTAACAATATTCCTAATTTCAGAAGCACCAAGTCATTAAATAGGATTTCAAATTACAAATCCTTTTTTTTTTACTAACTTTGAGCTACAAAGAAATTATGGCTAATGAATTAATATTAGCACTACAATTAAATCACCCTCCGATTCCTAAGTGCTGTGATAAGGAAGTCTGGAGAAGGCTATACAGCCCTGTGAGTTACTGTATTAATCCAGTACTTCCCAAAAACACCCTCTGGGAATACTTCAGAGTTTTCCATTCAGATTTGGAGAAATACTGTACCATGGCACAACACTCTGCTTTTCCCATGCTACTCATGGGAATGGTGGAGTAATAGAGGCTGTATTTCTGACTCCAGTTCAGCCTTTTGCCTAGATACCTTAGGACTGTAGCTAAACTGAGATCTCTGCCTGCACTCAAGCTGCTGGAAGCTGTGAAACTGCAGTTTGTGTAGTGCCAAGCTCAAGCTGAAATCTCCAAAAGCAGGCCAATAATGGTCTTGTCTTCTGCAAGCCCAGAGGGAGTAGCATAACCCTGGGAGAAATGCCCTTTAAGATTTATGTAGTGAATATGTGCCTTAAGAAGGCTTTATTTCCATCTGGGCCAGCAGCAGTGTTCTGCAGTCATTCTAAGAGACATCCCCTCCAACCAGGGGAGAACCAGAAATTCAAAAGGTGTCCTGCCTGAAATGCATATTTGTTTCCCTTCATCCTTGGGGGGGAGGGGAATTTCAGGTTTTGGGTTAAGACCAAGGCCAAACTGCTGCACTAATTCATTATAAAATGGATCTATCTCTGCCATCTAAGATGCCCATATACTTTGCTAAAAGGAGTATACCAGAGTACATTAGCTCTGACTCAGCATGGTGGTAGACATCGTCCCAGCTCCTGCTCAAGGTGCTAGCAGTGTAAAGGGAAATCCTTGATTGAGTTTCAGAAGGACAAAAAGACCGGTAGTAACTTGGCAAAAGAAAGAATTAGGCCCAACAGAGCCACCTTCAAGCTTGTTTGGAAGCACTGTTTAACAGTTTTCTCAGCTCTCTTGCTGCTATTCGCTATCCCATTCCCTGCAGAGATAGACTAATGAGCCTCCAGACAGGATGCCTAAATAATGCAAGTGTAAGAAGTTCCAGAGAAGTGACTAGGGAAATGCTGGCTTAGTTCTGTATCTCCTCTTTTTGCAAGAACCATCCCTGATAACAATCACCACCTTCAGAGTTGTAACAAAGTCTCCATCCCTCGTAATTACATTTTCTCTCTAAGGATCTGCAGTATTGCTCAAAAACTGTTTCGTCTTATTAGTGCTAAGCAATGAATAGGTATGTAAGTGATCAGTGAATCTAGAAAGATCATTTTAATCTGCATGAGGTTTCTCTGCTGTATCATGTTAGTGAGAAGAAACTCTTCCATAAGTAACATAATGAAGTTGTCAGTCCCGATCTGTTGTAAATCCTGCTATACTGTGTGCACCAAGCTCTTGATTCTTGTCCCTTATGCACATATCCTCTTCTCTCCAAAACACATTTAGTTGTAGGAAAATAAGTACTGTGAGGTTGCTGGGAAAACTCTTGATCTTCAGCCTATCAAATGGCAAACAAAAGCTTTCCAAATACTTGTATCAGTACACAATTACATATGAATACATCCACTGTCAGAATGAAACAGCAGGTTTTTAAGGTGCTCTGCAAAGGAGACTGGTTTTGAAATTATAGATCCAGCGTCTTATTAGACCCATTTAGTTTTTCACAGAGCACCAGAAAGACCTGGAGTTATTTTCATCCTTCTCTTGGTGAGTCACTGCTTGTGACAGCGAGACATTGTGCAGACTTAGTGTTTTCATGAAGATTAAGTAATCTTATGAAATGCAGTTAGAATAAATTTGTACTTGTCAATTTGTAATTGCATTCAGAACAAACTTTATGTTAATCGCAAAATTACAGTCTAGAAAGAGAGAAATACAATCTGCCAGGTGATATCTGTCCAGTTCATTTCCCTGTAGGACGAGGCAGATTCAGAAGACAGCACTCCTTTCCGATTTCAGCTCCAATCAATTTATGCCCTGAAGTAAAAACTGTAGCATGCAGACAAGGACTAGGGCTGTCTCCAAAACCACAGCGTTATCAGGCTCATATGGCTATTGAATGAGATGCACCTCACTGGCTCCATTGAAGAGAATTGCTGAATAAGCCAGTAAGCCAGCAAGTGAGGTCTGAGCAGGAAGAGTTCAGTGAAGAGCAAACAAACTCCTCTTTACTGTTCACTAGTTTGGAAGACCTGAGGTTGGGTATAACCTACAGAATGCACTGCACAGGAGAGGACAAACATGCAGTTCACGCAGGCCTCCACCCTTAGATTTCTTACAAGCCTTAGTCTAGATATTTAAGATTGATTTATTCTTGCTATTTGATGGTATTATTTGAACTTCAGTCAAGTAACTCTCAGTATTCATCTTACCTGATTTTCTTTGCAAGGCATAGCATAGACATTTAGGGTCAGTATGAGGTATCACTACTACTATTGCCACTTCCTCTACTGCTTGACTTGATTCTGTCCACCACTTACCACTTTCTTTAGACTTTCTTGTAAGGACAACTTCCCACCAGAAAGCTCTAGTTTGGCTGTTCTACAGTATGCTGGATGCTTATACAGGACACACTGTGACAAGACTGCCAACGCTCACAGCCATGCGTCTACAGATTAGATGTACAGGCAAAAGGCAGCCCTTCCTCAGCTCTCTAAAACAGGTGACTCAATCTAATATAAGCACTCAAAACACTGTTTTGTCTGATAGCGTTCACCATACAGAAATAAAGAGTGCTCATTACTATGCCCAGCACACTCTGTTTTAAGGTAAACTATTTAACTACCCAATTTCCTGAGGAGCTGTGCACTACATATTAATTTTACAGTGAAATGCACATGCATGCAGTAAAATGCATTGACAGTACTCAAAGAAAGTTTGAATTGGACATGATCAAGAATTTGACAAAACAAATTTATCAGTCTGATGGCTGTGAGAATGGACAACAGCATGAAAAACACTGCTTTCAGTCCTTGTCCTATCATTCTCCCATATTCCAAGGTAAAAGCCCGGCCAATAGCCTGGTCTGGCCAGCTTCTTCATGCATTTCATCCTGTGCAAATATGCATGATTTAGAAAGATTTTCTGAGCATGGATTTCAGGTACTTCAAATCTTGGCAGTACAAATACTTACACAGAGCTATATGGTTCTGAAACCAACAGCTGTATGGAAACCTCTCCCCAAACTAGACAAGATATCAGCTGTATTGGCACTCATTCATTATAACGGAAGACCACTGTTTCTGGTGAGAACACAGGTCTTAATATAGATACAGTAAATAACCTGAAATATTTTCTTACTCTTCTCAAAAGTGTTTTTAAAAGTCTTAGTGTTATCCCAATGAAAACCGGGGACTTTTTCCATCCAAAATTTGGTAAAATGGGTGTTTCTGTGACCAGCTTTTAATAAACCCTATTTGTACTTACGCACATGCAAGATTTTTGTTTGCTCGTACTCACATGTGGTAAGGAGAACATTATGACTGCTAAAGGCCACAGACAGCATTAAACAAGAATGACAAACACTCCTGAACTTCTTATGTGATTGGATTTGCTTATATATGAATTATCTTCAGTTGTAAAGCCTCAAAAATCTTTGGATGTAACCCAAGTTCATTTCCACCCAGATATTCCAACCATGTTTGATGGGTCTAGAAAGAGCCAAGGGGGAGATTAGTGACTTATTGCCTTCAGAAAAAGCTAAAGCAAACAGTCCTTCATTTTCTTCATTGTCTTGCAGTAGTTTGCAGTCTATTCTGATGTTCCCCAAAGAAGCTGTAATATTTACTCATAGCTTGCACCAAGTACACAAAACACTATCAGTTAAATTGTTTACTACCAGAAACTTACAGTGCTCATCATAATGGATATGAATGTACAGCTGAGTGTTTGAAGTGCCCCATACTCTATTCCACCACCTTGAGGTTCAAATTTACTAGGTACAGCCTTTATGGTCTTTCTCGTTGGATCTTATAGAGTGGCCAGAGTTCTGCTTGAATTTCCACAGCATTGGGTTTTGTATCACACCAGTTACAAGCAGTTGAGTACCACTTGCATACCGAAATGCTTACTAATCTGTGTAGTCTGCAATACAGGTTTACAAACCTGGATAGGAATACACAAAACAAAATTCCTGCTGAAAACAGGAGGGCAAGTTACTTGAGACGTTTCAAGAGAACACTCTGTTTTCTATTGTGCCTTACAGTACTCTTGCCACAGTTTGCTTGGAAAAATAATGAAAGCATTGCACAATGGAAAATACATTTGCTCTAGCATGCAAGACATGTTTAATGCTTTTACTGTCTGACACATCAAATGAGAGATATTAAATACGTGCCAAGCATCAGCAGAAAGAAAGCACAAGTGACAAACATAGAAGAGGAGGATGGAAAAAGCACTGGGGTTTCAAGGATGTGGTTGTGCGTTTTCAGACACAATGCTACTTTGATGAATTTATTGAGCCAAGAACTCCATTCATGCTAGCAAGTTCTTTAGGACATTTCCCTTTGCTTAATCCTGTATAAGGCAACTCGTCTGTGACCAAAGCTTTCAGTGCCATACCATGCAAAGTAAAGCACTGTTTACAGGACAATTATCTTCACATTAAGAATTAGAGAATGCGTTCTCTAATGAAAGAGTATTTTACTGCAACACCTTGTTTGGAGTAACAAAGAGGTAAGCAAATTTTTTCCTTCCACTGCTCTTCACATCTGGGGCAAACAAAAGCCAAGTGTCGTGGACATTGCCCAACATTCCCATTTGGAAACAGAAGAATGACTTCTTGATCAAGGTCACGTACTAAGGATAGTTTTACAAACCAAGTTCCAATAGCTATTCAGAATTAGGCACATCATAGAATCATAGAATGATAGAAGAGTTTGGGTCAGAAAAGACCTTATGATCATCCAGTTCCAACCCCCCTGCCATGGACAGGGACACTTCACACTAAACCATGCCACCCAAGGCTTTGTCCAACCCGGCCTTAAACACCATCAGCGACGGAGCATTCACAACTTCCCTGGGCAGCACATTCCAGTGCCTCACCACCCTTACAGGAAAGAACTTCTTCCTCAGATC